>SKCR01050858.1:0-38792 GCA_019454045.1 Zanthoxylum bungeanum | reverse complement strand
GATAAATAAAGTTTGGACAGCACTTAAGGCAATTTGGGGCAAAACCGGACAAAAATGCGTCAACAGGGATATTTTAGTCTTTTGCGCGTCGCGACGCTGGAAAACTGCGCGCCGCGACGCCCAGCGTGAGCCGAATCTGCTAACATGCGCCTGGTCAACGGTCAACCATTTGAGAAGTTTTGACTTTGCTAAAATGCGACGTGCCACGTGTCACCATCACAGCCGATCTGCTAACATGCGCCGTGCCACGTGTCATCATCATATGCTGCCGACACTCAGACTTGACACGTGTCGCCTCGTCATCAGCCACATCATCGGTCAACAAGTCAACCTTGCCACGTGTCATGCCACATCATCGTCCACGTCAGCAGGTCAACCGAGTCAACATACCACGTCAGCATCAGCCAATCACAGCGTGACACGTGTCGCCACGTGTCGCAATCCTATTGTGCCGACAATTGCAATACACGCCAGCGCCACGTCAACGCCACGTCATCGCCACGTCGTCGCCGCGTCAGCATGACGTCATCAATGACGTCATCACAATAATTGAGAATTAGCCGCCTTGACACGTGTCGCGTGAATAGTCAGCCGCCTTGCTACGTGTCGTCTCCTCAGCGTGCCACGTCGACAAATCCAGCGTCGCGACTCTGAGGTCCTTGGCGTCGCGACGCTGGAATAGTGAAAAATTTGCCTATAAATTCAGCGCGAAATTTCAGAATTTTGTACACCTCTCTCTCTCTTGATTTCTCTCTATACTAAACTTCTACCAATACTTACTTAGTATTTTCTCCTATTGTCGTTGCGCCTTGACAGTTTCACCTCCAAACCTTGTGCCTGCTGACCTTTTCATCTTCTCTCATGCTCTATTCTATAACTGAAACTTCTATGGTCTATATCTCTGTCTCTTTATCCGAAGGATATCAGCTCTCACATGTCCCTAGTCATGTTTAATGTTGTTCTCTTACATCCTAGTCTCTGCTTAACTAGTATTTCTTCTCTTCATTGCTTTATCTAATAACCTCTCTTCTAGATCTCTCACTTAGAGTTGTTTCATTTTCTATTTTGTTCTGGTACTGTATCTAAAAGTTTTATGTTTTGGTCTTTTATCACTAACTTTCACTTGTTTCTGAGAGTATCTTAAGGCAGCCCTTAATGTCCATCTCTGCTAATGTTGTCTAACGAGGGATGGAAGGGTGGGGATTGTCCTAGATACTTCCGGTGGTGGTGTTCTCACTAGCTATACGTGCTATGGGTTCTTATGTCGCTCATCTATAAGCTTATGACTCTGTTGTTTACACATGTCTGGTGTTGGCTTCCCCACTAGGGTTTTACTACTAGGAACTATCTGAATTTCATGTTTCAACTTTACTACTAATTTGTTTTCCAATTATCGATGATATGACATCTTATTGTGAATCTTTGTAAGGTTCATACTCTCTCAAACTCCTACAATACTCATTCTGCTATTCTTTCTTACTAAGTTTTGCTCTATTAATTGACTTTCCTACTCATCTTAGTTCCTTGAACTTCTTATATCTTTATTTCCCTGGAAACTCCATCAACTTGATTGCTTAAGACATCTCTACCAAGTTTCTTGGTTCGGGTGCTACTCTTTGTTGGGGTTGGTGCTCAGAGCGCAAATTCCCGGTTGTATTTCTTTATGAATACTTCTGTAAAACGTTATTATTTTGAATAATATATGCAGTTTCTATAATATAATATATCTTTTAATATGGTAAAGACGTAATGACCTTAGAATGACTAGTCATGGTGCAGTTACAAAAGCGTCGCAACTGACATTGAGTTGTATCATGACGTTGTCATTCTCAGACAGTTTCTGGTCAAGGTTTACACAACTTGGTAATACTTCTGTAAAACGTTATTATTTTGAATAATATATGCAGTTTCTATAATATAATATATCTTTTAATATGGTAAGACGTAATGACCTTAGAATGACTAGTCATGGTGCAGTTATAAAAGCGTCGCAACTGACATTGAGTTGTATCATGACGTTGTCATTCTCAGACAGTTTCTGGTCAAGGTTTACACAACTTGGTCAGTATAGTAAACCCGTTGAGACCTGTACATGTCGTATACTGGAATATATGATTCCAATGGTTTCTCAATGAACCATAAGTCTTGGAGAGTAGTATAGAGGTGTAGGTGTTTATAGTAGATAAACACTGAACGACTCACAGAAGATTCTTAATGGATGGTACACCAACGTCAATAAGAATCTTATCGGGTTGAGTAGCACTTGTGATTCTTAGACTTGAGATGCCACTGTGGGCACATGAGACATCTTATACACTTAGATTGCAGTCACGTCACTGATCTATTTAGATCAGACCTCCGCCTGTTCATTGGGTGTAGATAGATCCTCAGGGTGTCCTGTGTGTATCGAGATAGGATCCGTTAGTTCTGTGTAACAGAGCATAGGTAGTCCATATGATTAGCAATCGGATAAAATCCATGGACCCGTGGTACAATTTGGAAGTTAGTTCTAAATGTTCTTTTTGAGATTGCTAATAAAATAGTCGACTGGATAATCCCTATAGAGATTTGAATTTTACATCTATATCTCTGGGATTTATCGGATACCTGTGACGGAGGAATTATACATTTGCCATGACCTCGACCTGTATGATTCAGCGAGTTTATCCGTGATCGTCATAATTTACGGGTGGATAAATTATGGACACGAAATTGGATTTTTTGACGGATATGTCTGAATCTAGAGTCTCAATAATGAAATATACTCGTAGAGCACTAGGGCAACATTAATAAATAATATTGATTATTTATAAAATCGTTTAAAGGTTAAACGCAAAATACATGTGTAGGGACCCGATAGTCATTTCCTTAATTTTTGTGTATTTGTATTTAATACTTGATTAATTCAAATACACATTAATTAATTGTTAAATTGAGATATTTGACTAATTTCATAAATGAATATATGTATTAATATTTAATGTAAATATTATACATATATTTAATATATTTGTATTTAATTAATTAATTAATTATTTAATTATTAAATGATTAAATTAATTAAAGTATAGATATTGTAAGTTATGATATTTGTTTTAATGGCTAAGTTGCAATTGTTGACTTGTTGAAAAATATCATTAAAGTGTAATGATCATTTTAACAAGTTGGCAAAATTCAAATTCAAATGAAATGAAAAATATTTGTCTTATTTTTCCTTAGCCAAAATTCGGCCAAGTGTAGTAATAAGCAAGTATATATTGTTCTTTTATTTTAGGGTTTGAATAACGTAATACACTTTATCAAACTCCATTAAAACAAAAGCAAAGAAGGTAGAGAGAAAGAAAGAAAAATCAAAGAAAAGCTTGGAATTAGTAAGTATTTCCAACCTTCCATTAGAGAGTAAATTGTTCCTCTTGTTGTGGGCTTCACTTGATGATGTTCTTAAGTTTTCTATTCTTTATTTTTGTGTTTTTGATGTATGAAAGTTTGATGAAGGGGTTAAGCATGTATGAACTTGGAAGATTGTTACTAGTGTAGTAATAAGCATTCTTTTATGGTTTTTAGAACCTTGTTGCTAATCTAGAGTTGTTGACCCACTCTTAAATGACCTATATTTGATCTATAGTTATTTCATTGTGTTGATACTTGATTTGGATGGAAGAAACATGATTGAAGTAATTGATTTAACCAATTTGGTCTAATTTGTCCAATTTGAAGAATTGAAAAATTAGGTTTTAAGACCACTTCCAAATTTGGGGATTTTCATTTATGTTGTGTATTTGGATGTGTATATGATACATAAAATCTTATGTTGATTGGATTTCATTTGAATGTGTTTTGAACATGTAAAGTGCAAAATGCACATTAAATTTCTTCTCGAATGCTCTCGGCCTTGGTGGATTTTTTTGGGGTTTCTTGTTGCAAGTTGTATTTTGACATTTGGGATATGTTAAATTCATATATTTAATGATTAGAATCATTCAAAATTATTTTGAACAATTTCGGGCTAAAATGAACAAAATGCAAAGTATAGGGGTAATTCGGTAATTACACAAATTTTGATTTATAGTTTTTTATTTCATAATTTGATTATTGGATAATAAAATAAATAAGTTTATTTTATTAATCCGAGAAAAAAGTTTTGAAATCGGAAAATTTGATTTTCCACAGTTCCGCTGCGTTACCGGATATCCGTAATAAAACCCCTTCAAAATGGTATCAGAATGAGTCTGATTCTAGGCCCCCTAATATGATTAGCCCTTTAATTCAATATTTAATCATGTTTTCTTGACTTTATATATGCATGTTATATTCTAATTTGATTAGATTTAGGGTGTATGACACTTAGCGTAAAATCCCTAATTAATAAGGTTTAATGTAATTATGTATTTGATGCATGTTATGTGGTCCGTCTTGTTAATACGGTTTATAAATATTTCTCTGTGACTACATCCGAGACCGTGCCTCTGCTGTCAGGGTGTAGCCGATAGAGATTTATTTATACCGGATGTATATCAGATACTAGATAAATTCAAGCGAAAGCGGAATCCTGAACTTGCCCTAGCTATCAGGGTTACACAAGTAACTTGAGTTTATCATTGACGAGTTTAACCTTGGTACGTCTCCTTGTGGGCCTGCCTTAGCAGCGACAATGAGAAACGACCAGGACCGGAAACCCAGGAGTCACTAAAGTGTACCTCGAATGATTTCTGATAGGACCCGAACTATCGAGTCACTAAAATGTACCTCGATAGGTCATTCGAATGATTTCTGACCTCGTTTTCATGGCGTGTTTACCTCGGCGTTCAAACAAAATCGGGTAGAATATTGGCATTTGAGGCGAGTTCGACAGACATTCGAACGGTGTCTGTAGCGTGCACTTGTTCAAGTCGACTAAAGTGTACTTTGAACATAACTTATTCTAGTTTCGTTCAAGTCTGCAGTGACGTCTTAGATAGTGTTTTGCAGAGGATTATCTCCTGAAACACAGAACATCGTGAGAGTGGTTAAATTACAGGCTGTCAAATGGGCAAAACGTGTAACAATAGTAGAGTGGCAAAGTTGCAAGCTAGAAAAACGTGTAATAGTGGGCAATAATGACAAGAAGACGTGGCTAACATCATGGGTTGGTGTAATAGTAAATTTATTGATGTAGTAAAAGATTCAGGAGCCTATATAAAGGAAACGTGTAATAGTGGCCAATAATGACAAGAAGACATGGATGACGTCATGGGTTGGTGTAATGTATATTTATGGGTGTAACAGAAGATGCATGGGCCTATATAAATGAGTCGAGGATTCAATTTCAAGGGTTAGTTCCTTTGGGTTAGCATTTCTTACATTTGATTACTTTGCTCCCGTTGACGTAGGTTGGAGCCACTCTCCACTAAACCATGTTAACCCTTTGTTTTCTCTGTGATTTCTTATTTGTTTGCCAAGTTTGCCTTGGTTCCTAACTAACCAAACAAATTCATTGCTTGGGGAGGTTTGTTCGAGGAGTAGATTTTCTCAAGTAATCTCTGGAACGATAAACAACTGTCAACAAATTTGATTAATTATGAAATTAATTCAATTGTGATTTGATTTGTGAATTTAAAGTGTTGTGGATTAATTGGATGTATGATAATGTGTAGAAAAAATTCCCATAATTTCAGAATTATTCCGGAATCATTTTAGAAATTTCCCCTAAAAATCACATCATGGGTAAAATCATAATTTAATAGAATTATGGGTTTTGGTCATTGCTACAAATACTTGGAGTATTGTAGCATAGTGTATAGTGTGTAGGAATATTCTCAGAATTTTTAGAATTATTCCGATATTTTGGGAATTTTCCGTACTAGGAGCAAAATGATAATTTGTGGAAATTTCCTTAATTCAGCCACTACTACATTACATATGTCACTGTAGCAGTGAGCTGATCCGGTATCGTGAATAACCCGATTGTCCGGTTACCCCGTTAGTTGGTTCGGTGATCTAATAAGCGGTTAACGTGTAACCGCGGAAATTATTTCTGAAAATTTTATCCCGAGGCTCTATGCATAATCACACTTTAATATTTGATATTAATTTATGATATGAGTGAATTACAGATAAATTTGTGGTATTTGATATCGATTAAATTATCTATATTAAAATAAATATTTTAAAATCGATTTCAACCGCAGACGCGTTTCCGCAGTGTTTGCCCCAACATATCAGTTAGGATCTGTGATCCCTTATGCGTGGGTAACTTTTTCCAAAAAAATAAAATAAAATAAACTCCCTTATGCGTGGGATAGATATCCAGATCTTCAAGATTGATTTCCCAAAGTCTTTAGTGAGAGCTAACCTTGGAAAATTGTTTCCATAGGTTATGATAACATTAGAGAATGATCCTCTAATGATTATCGGGGAATGTGAATATGTTGATATGGATGAGTTTGGGCATATAGAAGACTTGACGGTCTTATCTATGTCTCTTCACTCGATGGATATTTGATGACGAAAGGATATATACGGTGACCTTGACCTGCATGGTTTGACAAAGGTCATTTGTGGTCGTCATGTTTTGTAGGTAGACGATCCGTATAGAACTATTTTATATGACAATTGTATTCAGATCTAGAGAGTCTGACAAAATGAAGTGTACTCGATAATCTTCAAGAGTATAATATCCATTAATGTTTCTTATGTTGAAGTGTAAGACTTCTTTTAAATATATTGGTATAAAATATACATTAGCACAACAAATAATTGCTCTGCAATTTTACAGTAATTCAATGTTATCGACAGTAGGTTCGAGGCCTTGGACAATGAGCATGCTGGTGAGTTAGCTGTGTATGTCTGGTAATCACAATTCACATAAATAGCCACACCATCATTTTCATCCGTAATAGATTGTTGTGCAATTTTTTGTGACTATTCTCTGTGAACCTTCATCCCAACATTAACAGTCGGATCAAACTATTCACAATTTGAATAATACAACTCACTTGATGGTAGTGTATGGTACTCCAACTCTAGAATCCCATTCATCAATCGTAGCAGTCACTGTATCGATCTGCGATCTTCTATATGAAATTTATACTTGTTGACGGCTGATTTTGGTATCAGGGCAATATGAGAATATTACTCCCGAGACAATCCTCCCTCAATAGTGAATTTGTTTGGTTATTGGGGACCAAAAGCAAACTTAGCAAAAGACAAATAATACGCCAATTGACAAGGAGATTTAACGTGGTTCGGCGGATCTTGGTCCGACCTATGTCCACGGGCACAAAAAGGATGATATTTTTATTACTTCAAACACGCTTCTCGGCTCTGCTTCTTATTTTTTACAAGTCTGATGGTAATGATTCTGATATTGATTCTGCTCTCAACTCTCAATGCTCTCAACTTGTTCTTCTTATGCACACTCTACCCTTCTATTTATAATAGTGTAGAAATCAAATTCCTTCTCCTACAAGAATTTCCTAATTGAAACTATTCACTTTTCTCATAAGAATTCCTAATCAAAACTACCTTTACTTGCCATAACCTATTAGAATAGGATAACTTATCTACTTACCCCATAAGAATATGATAACTTATCTCCTTACCCCATAAGAATATGATAACTTATCTCTGAAGCATATCTCGCTATCTGGTCGGTCTTCATGAGGTCGATCATGATGGTCCTTCGAGCTGAGAATGCTTCTACCGATCTGATAATGCTCGGTCATCCGATCTCAAGTGGTCGGGTTACCGCTCATAAGTGCTCGGCCCCAAACTCATGTGGTCGGGTAGGTATTTAATGGTCTCGATAAAGAAAAGAATTACCATTTTTACCCCTGTCGTACTCCTTAAATAACATAGGTCCTGAAAACACCATCAACATCTGTCCCCTAGTTCTCGGTAACAACGAGTTTGCGAGTTGATGCCGAGAACTATAAAAAAAGATGGTGTGCCGATGAATCTGTCGGTGGTCACTCCAGGAACCGTAGAGAAAAAATACCTTGGCTGTAAATCTGGTCCTTCCTACCACCTTCATGTGCTCAGTCAACGAGGATCCCGATATCTACCCGTGGAGAAAATGCTTTGCCCTTATGCTGATGACGATCGACTCGGTGAGACGTAACCCGACCCCGAGCTGAGAAGAATATTTGGCTTTGGGGGAATGTCACCTCCCCAGACCAATAGAGGGCCGACCATGGGGGAGATGCTCCGATCCCATGCCGATGATAAGTCTCTCGGTGGGACGTATCCTGACCCCGAGCTGAAGAAAGACTTGGCCCTGGCGGATTATTACATCCCCAGTCCAAAGAAGCCGACTCGGTGGGACGTAACCCGACCCCGAGCTGAAACAAACATCGATCTCGGCGGTACAAGAGCAGTCCCGAGCCGGAAAGAAACATCGGTCTCGGCGGTACAAGAGCAATCCCAAGCCGGAAAGAAACATCGATCTCGGCGGTACAAGAGCAGACCTGAGCCGGAAAGAAAACATCTGACCTCGGCGGAACGAATCCAGCCATGAGTCGATTAACCAAGCGGCCTCGGCGGAACGAATCTAGCCCCGAGCCGATTAATCAAGCGGCCTCGGTGGAACGAATCCAGCCCCGAGCCGATTAATCAAGTGGCATCGGCGGAACGAATCCAGCCCCGCGCTGATTTAATCAAGTGGGACTTATTCAGAAGGGAAGTGAATCAACCTTTTGAAGCCCTACCGAATTTGGCTTGGGCGTCCCCTTTTCAGACCGATGAAAAAACAAAAACAAAATTTTGGAAAATAAAACCAAAAAAGTGTAAACAATAGCACGGATACCTCAGAACAGCGTCCTGTCCGAGGCCTCCAAAACATAATTCTGAACCTTTCAATTCAGTGTCCCGGCGAACCAGGATTTGGATCAGAGAGCGTTTAAATGGTAAGGGCACATCCTCTATACGTCGGGTCACTGTGGAGCCTGTGTATTGTACGAGGGCTCCTCCTTACCACGCTGGAGTAGGCACACGCTACAGGGGCACAACGAATCCCCGTGCTGCGCCTCTCTTGGATCCAAATGATGAATGGATCAAAGAGTGTACGGGATACTAAGGGCACATTCCTCCTTAGGTCTGACATCACTGAAGCTCGCAATCGTCACAGGGGCATCATCTCTCCATGTGCTATGTTTTCTCACGGATCCATTACATCGGGTAAGTGAGGATCAAAGAGTGTTAGACACATTAAGGGAATATCTCTCCTCTTCTTTGATTAGCTCTGGTTTCAGGCTTCTCGCGGTTCCCCCTTCCATTCTCTCCAGTCGGTCCATCATGGTTTTTAGGAGGGCCTGACTATCCTCTATGTCCTTCCTTATGCTTTCTTTTATCTTCTTCATCCAATCTGTGGCCGGATTCCCTGACGATTGGTGATTTTCGCCTTCTGCCATCGTCTTACTACGCGAACCGCTTTTTGTTGAGCTCCCCACAGACGGCGCCAACTGTTGACGGCTGATTTTGGTCTCAGGGCAATATGGGAATATTACTCCCGAGACAATCCTCCCTCAATAGTGAATTTGTTTGGTTATTGGGGACCAAAAGCAAACTTAGCAAAAGACAAATAATACGCCAATTGACAAGGAGATTTAACATGGTTCGGCGGATCTTGGTCCGACCTATGTCCACGGGCACAAAAAGGATGATATTTTTATTACTTCAAACACGCTTCTCGGCTCTGCTTCTTGTTTTTTACAAGTCTGATGGTAATGATTCTGATATTGATTCTGCTCTCAACTCTCAATGCTCTCAACTTGTTCTTCTTATGCACACTCTACCCTTCTATTTATAATAGTGTAGAAATCAGATTCCTTCTCCTACAAGAATTTCCTAGTTGAAACTATTCACTTTTCTCATAAGGATTCCTAATCAAAACTGCCTTTACTTGCCATACCCTATTAGAATAGGATAACTTATCTCCTTACCCCATAAGAATAGGATAACTTATCTCCTTACCCCATAAGAATATGATAACTTATCTCTGGAGCATATCTCGCTATCTGGTCGGTCTTCATGAGGTCGGTCATGATGGTCCTTTGAGCTGAGAATGCTTCTACCGATCTGATAATGCTCGGTCATCCGATCTCAAATGGTCGGGTTACCGCTCATAAGTGCTCGGCCCCAAACTCATGTGGTCGGGTAGGTATTTAATGGTCTCGATCAAGAAAGGAATTACCATTTTTACCTCTGTCATACTCCTTAAATAACATAGGTCCTGAAAACACCATCAACAATACCTATTAACGAAATATATTTTATACGAGCTTGTAGGTAACAAATGACCTTTACATAAGATCCTTAATGAAATTATTGTCGATGTAGTTGTTACATGCCTATTAATAAAGTGAATATGGTTCTAGTTTAAATAAATTTTACATATAATATAGTTTTTATAATTAACTAACGATTCAAGAGATTCACTACAAGAAAATGGACATTTAGCTAGCGTCAAATTTTAATTTCGACGCTAAAAAGTAAACATTTTGCCGTTGAAAAATTCTTTCGACCTTTTAGCGTCGAAATTAGATTCGACGCTAAAATATTGTACCTTTAGCGAGGAAAAAATTGTTCGACGTTAAATGGTAAATTTTAAATTTTAAATTTTCCACCTAATAAAATTAGATTTAAATTTTTTGACATTTAGTGAAATGAATTTTCGACGCTAAAAGTCAAAAATTTCGACGCTAAAGATCAAAATTTTGGTAGAAATGATTCCTGCTATTTGAGGACCTTTAGCGACGAAGTAGGCTTCGTCGCTAAAGGTTATTTTTTTTCCTATAAATTCATTTGCTCTTTCATTTCTCCTATGCTCACTTTCTTTCTCTCACACTCTTATTTCTTCTCTAAAATTCTTTTTTCCTTAAGGATTTTGTTTCATTTTTTTGTATTTTATGATAACATCCAATGTTTTTTTAGGATAATATGAAGATGAAGAAATGGTGGAAATGAAGATGGTGAAGAAAATGAAAAACAAATGAAACTGGAGATGAAGAAAATAAAATATATATATATATATATATATATATATATATATATATATATATATATATATATATATATATATTGTAGTTTATTATTTTATGTTTTTTTATTGTAATCAATTTTTTATTTTTTATTTTTCATATAAAAAAGGATATCCTTATTATAATTTTTTATAACAAATTTGTAATGATATTCTTATGTTAATAAAAAATTTAATTACTTTTGTCATGAAATTTAGAAATTAACTTGTAATGTCAATTTTGTTAAAACTAATTATAAAAAAAAGTTATTTTATTTTTACTATTTTCACCTTTAGCCTTGAAATATTTCTTCGCTAAAGGTTTTCTGCGTCGAAATAAAATTTTGATGCGAAAGTTTGGTCGATGAAGGTATTTAGCGTCAAAAATTGATTTCGACGCTAAAAGTATTTACTTTTTCGACGCTAAAGATAAGTACTTTTAGCGACAAAATATTTCGTCGCTGAAGATATACTTTTAGCATCGAAGTCAATTTTTGACACTAAATACCTTCCCCGATCAAGCTTTCGTGTCAAAATTTTACTTTGACGCAGAAGACCTTTAACGTCGAAATTTTGACTATTAGCGAAGAAATATTTCGACGCTAAAAGTCCATTTTCTAGTACTGATTACTTACACAATTTCAAAATCGGATGGAAAAATATTTATTAAGCATGGCATCATCCACATCAGTAGTATGTAGTGACTATATCATAACGTTTTTTTTGGAAATCTCCCCACCAAACCACATGGCCTGGGTTTAAGTGGAGAAGATAAAACTCATAACTGTTCTAGGCTCTTACAAGAAACGCACTCCCTGGATTCGAACCCAGGACCTGGAGACTAAATCTTGATCCATACACCACCAAGTCATGCCCCTTGGGGACGACTATCTCATAACTTGTTCAAGCAAATGCTTAAAAATGAATATTTAATACTTTAGGAATATGAATAAAATAACTTTAAGAAATCAATTTGAAACTATTACTCAATATAAGGTGTTGACGGTTGATTTTGGTCTCAGGGCAATATGGGAATATTACTCTCGAGACAATCCTCCCTCAATAGTGAATTTGTTTGGTTATTGGGGACCAAAAGCAAACTTAGCAAAAGACAAATAATACGCCAATTGACAAGGAGATTTAACGTGGTTCGGCGGATCTTGGTCCGACCTACGTCCACGGGCACAAAAAGGATGATACTTTTATTACTTCAAACACGCTTCTCGGCTCTGCTTCTTGTTTTTTACAAGTCTGATGGTAATGATTCTGATATTGATTCTGCTCTCAACTTTCAATGCTCTCAACTTGTTCTTCTTATGCACACTCTACCCTTCTATTTATAATAGTGTAGAAATCAGATTCCTTCTCCTACAAGAATTTCCTAGTTGAAACTATTCACTTTTCTCATAAGGATTCCTAATCAAAACTACCTTTACTTGCCATACCCTATTAGAATAGGATAAATTATCTACTTACCCCATAAGAATAGGATAACTTATCTCCTTACCCCATAAGAATATGATAACTTATCTCTGAAGCATATCTCGCTATCTGGTCGGTCTTCATGAGGTCGGTCATGATGGTCCTTCGAGCTGAGAATGCTTCTACCGATCTGATAATGCTCGGTCATCCGATCTCAAGTGGTCGGGTTACCACTCATAAGTGCTCGACCCAAACTCATGTGGTCGGGTAGGTATTTAATGGTCTCGATAAAGAAAGGAATTACCATTTTTACCCCTGTCGTACTCCTTAAATAACATAGGTCCTGAAAACACCATCAACATCTGTCCCCTAGTTTTCGGTAACAACAAGTTTGCGAGTTGATGCCGGGAACTATAAAAAAAGATGGTGTGGCGATGAATATGTCGGTGGTCACTCCAGGAACCGCAGAGAAAAATGCTTTGGTTGCAAATCTGGTCCTTCTTGCCACCTTGATGTGCTCAGTCAACGAGGATCCCGATATCTACCCGTGGAGAAAATACTTTGCCCTTATGCTGATGACGATCGACTCGGTGGGACGTAACCCGACCCCGAGCTGAGAAGAATATTTCGCTCTGGGGGAATGTCACCTCCTCAGACCAATAGAGGGCCGACCATGGGGGAGATGCTCCGATCCCATGCCGATGATAAGTCTCTCGGTGAGACGTATCCCGACCCCGAGCTGAAGAAAGACTTGGCCCTTGGGGAATATTACATCCCCAGTCCAAAGAAGCCGACTCGGTGGGACGTAACCCGACCCCGAGCTGAAACAAACATCGATCTCGGCGGTACAAGAGCAGACCCAAGCCGGAAAGAAACATCGGTCTCGGCGGTACAAGAGCAGTCCCGAGCCGGAAAGAAACATCGGTCTCGGCGGTACAAGAGTAGACCCGAGCCGGAAAGAAAACATCTGACCTCGGCGGAACGAATCCAGCCTTGAGTCGATTAACCAAGCGGCCTCGGCGGAACGAATCCACCCCCGAGCCGATTAATCAAGCGGCCTCGGCGGAACGAATCCAGCCCCGAGCCGATTAATCAAGTGGCATCGGCGGAACGAATCCAGCCCCGCGCCGATTTAATCAAGTGGGACTTATTCAGAAGGGAAGTGAATCAACCTTTTGAAGCCCTACCGAATGTGGCTTGGGCGTCCCCTTTTCAGACCGATGAAAAAATAAAAAAAAAATTTGGAAAATAAAACCAAAAAAGTGTAAACAATAGCACAGATACCTCAGAACAGCGTCCTATCCGAGGCCTCCAAAACATAATTCTGAACCTTTCAATTCAGTGTCCCGGCGAACCAGGATTTGGATCAGAGAGCGTTTAAATGGTAAGGGCACATCCTCTATACATCGGGTCACTGTGGAGCCTGTGTATTGTACGAGGGCTCCTCCTTACCACGCTGGAGCAGGCACACGCTAAAGGGACACACCGCATCCCCGTGTTGCGCCTCTCTTGGATCCAAATGATGAATGGATCAAAGAGTGTCTGAGACACTAAGGGTACATTCCTCCTTAGGTCCGGCATCACTGGAGCTAGCAATCGTCACAGGGGTATCATCTCTCCCTATGCTATGCTTTCTCACGGATCCATTACATCGAGTAAGTGAGGATCAAAGAGTGTTTGACACATTAAGGGCATATCTCTCCTCTTCTTTGATTAGCTCTGGTTTCAGGCTTCTCGCGGTTCCCCCCTTCCATTCTCTCCAGTCGGTCTATCATGGTTTTTAGGAGGGCCTGACTATCCTCTCTGTCTTTTCTTATGCTTTCTTATATCTTCTTCATCCAATCTGTGGCCGGATTCCCTGACGATTGGTGATTTCCGCCTTCTGCCATCGTCTTACTACGCGAACCGCTTTTTGTTGAGCTCCCCACAGACGGCGCCAACTGTTGACGACTGATTTTGATCTCAGGGCAATATGGGAATAATACTCCCGAGACAATCCTCCCTCAATAGTGAATTTGTTTGGTTATGGGGGACCAAAAGCAAACTTAGCAAAAGACAAATAATACGCCAATTGACAAGGAGATTTAACGTGGTTCGGCGGATCTTGGTCCGACCTATGTCCACGGGCACAAAAAGGATGATACTTTTATTACTTCAAACACGCTTCTCGGCTCTGCTTCTTGTTTTTTACAAGTCTGATGGTAATGATTCTGATATTGATTCTGCTCTCAACTCTCAATGCTCTCAACTTGTTCTTCTTATGCACACTCTACCCTTCTATTTATAATAGTGTAGAAATCAGATTCCTTCTCCTACAAGAATTTCCTAGTTGAAACTATTCACTTTTCTCATAAGGATTCCTAATCAAAACTACCTTTACTTGTCATACCCTATTAGAATATGATAACTTATCTCCTTACCCCATAAGAATAGGATAACTTATCTCCTTACCCCATAAGAATATGATAACTTATCTCTAGAGCATATATCGTTATCTGGTCGGTCTTCATGAGGTCGGTAATGATGGTCCTTTGAGCTGAGAATGCTTCTACTGATCTGATAATGCTCGGTCATCCGATCTCAAGTGGTCGGGTTACCGCTCATAAGTGCTCGGCCCCAAACTCATGTGGTCGGTTAGGTATTTAATGGTCTCGATCAAGAAAGGAATTACCATTTTTACCCATGTCGTACTTCTTAAATAACATAGGTCATGAAAACACTATCAACATAAGGTTTAACATCCACACAGTTGAATAGAATATATTTCTGCAGCTTCATATTCCTAAGAAAAGATACGTCTTGATCATCCATAAGGTTGATCAAGATACGTGAATATTGAAAGATTCCCTTCGACATGGTCAACAACCCCGCCGTCATCATTGAGATGAATTCTTTGCTCCCTTGTATTGATATGGTGATCTAGTACAATTATACTAAGTGTAGGCACTGCATTTTTACACATAAGTCCCTATGATGAGTCTCATTTTGGAGACACTACCTTTTAAGTCACGGAGGTCACGGAAAACGGACATCGGAAGGGGAATTCAGAATAAACAAGGTTCACTATTTTCGTTGGTGCTACGTTCGTGTATACGTTCGAACGTCAAACAGATTGCGGGCGTTCGTGCTGCGTTCGATGATGCGTTCGAACGGTGTCGGTAATTCTGGTTTTGCTGCTAGCCTCACATTAAGCCCAATTCGCCCAAACCTTGGCCCACACGCCCAAGCCCACTTAAAACACATATTTAACACATGGTGAAATCAAAACAAATCTAAAAATCATATACCAAATTAAATAAAATACTTACAAAAATTAAAGAAATTGCATGCCTAATTAAAATCAATCAACAAACTAAATGCCTAATCTAAACCAATCAAATATAATCATACCAAGTTAAAATCAATCAACATAAACTAAATATTCAACCTTCCCTATCTAGCCAAGATTTGTCCCCCCTCAATCTTTGACTTCCCTTATCCAAGCCAATCAAATCCATTTCCTTGTCAAGCCTAACCCTTTGCCTATAAAAAGAACCCTTCACCAACCTTCTCAAGGCTAGCTAGCTCATTCACACAAAAAAGCCTCCTCTCTCCACTCTCTCTAGAGTTCACGCCCATTACAGAAAATGAAGAAAAGAATCCCCAACCCTTTTCCCCTAGCTCACATACAAAACACAAACAACACACACAACAACCCTTCCCTCACCAACTTAACAAGAACAACACACAGCAGCCCCTAACCATTGAACAGCCCCTTCACCTCACCGAAAAACACATCCCAAACAGCCTTAAAACACGCATACAGCAGCCCTAAACACACACATAAAATAGCCCCCGAACCATACCATAACACCACCGAAAATAACACCCAAAACAGTAGCCAAAACATCCCAAAAACAATAACTAAAATACAGCAGCAAAACAGTAGCAGCGGCAGCGAATCGGAGTCAAAACAGCAGCAAAAGACGGAGGACGATGACCCAAAACAGTAAGACAACGAACGAGAGCAGTGAACCAGTGAACCGGAAGAGTTGCGGAGCTTTACCCCTTCCGATCTTCGTGAAACGCGAGTCCGAGAGACGACTTAAAAGGTTAGACCTGAGGGCACTTTTTCTTTAGTTTATATTCGTTTCTTTTAGTATTGAATTCTATTCGCATGAGAGTCGTTTATGGATGCATGTTGTGGCTTGAATGAAATGGAAGAGTGTCGTCTCTTATGGTATATAGGATGGAAACCCAGACGTAAATTCCATAGCCGAATCCGAATGGACGGTAGTGCGGTCTGTACTTGGGACACAACTCCACGTACCACTTGAGTAAACGGCACCTTCTCTTGTTTTGTGTTGCTTTGGTTTATTTAATTCTTGTCATTTAAATTCTGCATGTTGTTTATTCCCGTATGATACGATCGAGTGCATGGGCTTAGTAAGTGTGATGAAAGGTTCCCTAATTGGAGGGTTAAAATCCTTCACCACGATGCTCTGCCGCACCGATTGATGTGTGTTCGGTTGAATGCAAAATACGTTCAATCAGACATACTTAGTTTGATATGATTGTCTTTATTTTCGTATGCATGATTCAACCGAGTGCATGGGCTTAGTAAGTGCAATGTGAGATCCCCTATGGGGAGGGACTAAAGCTCTTTACCACGAGGCTTTGCCGCGCCGGTTGATGTGTGTTCGGTTGGATACAAGATACGTTCAATCGGGGACACTATGTTTAGTATTATTGCTTTTCATTCTATGTATGCATGATTCAGTCGAGCGCATGGGCTTAGTACGTTGGTCTAAAGGTCCTCTCTTTGAGAGATCAAGAGCCCCAAAAGGCCACCTTTACGGCAGTACTTCGCCGCGCCCCTTTATTTTGTCGTTTATGTATTGCGTCCCATTTCATGCATCAGATATGTTCCCGTTCGAACGCGTTTACGAACGCAACTCGAACGCGCATGTATTTTGCCTTGTCATGCATCAGGTCTTATTTCTGTTCGAACGCGTTCACGAACGTCATACGAACGTGAGCATTCTGTTTCATTTCCGTTCGAACGCGTTCACAAACGCCACACGAACGAAAGCATTCTGTTTCATTTCCGTTCGAACGCGTTATCAAACGCCATACGAACGCGAACCTTATGTTTACCGTTCGAACGCGTTTACGAACGCTACACGAACGCACATACACTTTCTTAGTTTCATAATGTATCAGGTCTGGTTCCGTTCTAACGCGTTCTCGGACGTTACACAAACGCGAATCTTCTGTTTGCCGTTCGAACGCATTTACGAACGCTACACGAACGCGCACACACTGAACTGAGTCTGTCTTATCATATTCATGCATAATTGCCTCTTGGTTGATCTTTCTTGTGTTATATAGCCAACCGTATTATTTGTATTCCTGCATTTATCCATTCCATGTGTTCTTGGGATTGTATTCAAGCATGATTAGGCTGTTAGCAGGTTATTTGGTTAATAGGTTCATGAGATAGTACTCAAGCATGATTAGGTTGTTCTTAGTTTTCCATATCATAGGATTGAAATATGTTCATGAGATTGCCATGTGATGTTGCATGTTGTGATGAACTTGTTGATGTATGTACATGAATCTAGAAGCATTATATTTTTGGAAATAAATGTTACTTAAGCTTGATTAAATTATTACATAAATCCTTTCATTACAAGTGACATGAGTAAGGGACCATTCCGAACCCAACGGTTTGAGGTCTTCCTTGCGAGGGGTGAGTGCGCCTTAAATCTTTGTCCCGGTTCACACCGGGTGGCGACTCCACATTATTTAGTATTTCCCAACTAGTGCCGCGAGCCTAGAAACGGCGTCGCCCAGGTCCTGTTGTCCTACAGTCTGGCGACTCCACTGGGGATAGAGAATTGGCCCCGAAATATTGACTTGTGATGTTTGGATTTATGTTTTAATTGACCGTGTCTATGGTGGATAAAGTGAGGGTTTAATCAAAGGCATTTTGAGGCTAGGTAATGGTTTGGTGTCTTCCTTCATTCACTACCTTTCTAGAAGGAAAAGCTGTGAAGACACCTAGATAGCCATCTACTCGTAGCCTATTGTGATGGACTAATTTGGAAGACTCGTTGTTTATTCCTGACAACAAGCGATAAGAGCCTAAGAGGCTTGGGTATTTAAGTGAGCCTCGCTCCACCTTCCCTCTGGGGGATCTACAACGGGAAATCCATTTGACAGTCCGTCACACACCATAGCTCATTGGCACGTACCTTAGTGTATAAAAAAGGGTGCGCCCACTTGGTTGCTCGAACCCTTGAGTGGGGAGACCTAGTTGTGGGCCATCCTTCGCCAGTGAGAGCCTTTGTCTATACTCTTACTAACCCACCCATAGACCGGGTTGGCTAAAGTAACAATTATTTCCTTGGATATGTGCTTGTGGACCATCCTCATTTGGATGCAGTTGGACTATTGTCAGAAATGCGGGCTTGCTGGGCCATTTAAACTGGGGCAAGTTCGTACCTTATGACTATTAGGCCCAAAGCTTCTGAAATGTTGATGGGCCATACTGTAGAAATTATTACGTTTGCATTATCTTCATTATATGTTTGTGTTTAGGAACATTATCATTTGGATACGGTTGGACTTCTTGCCATGAGATGTGAACTTGTTGGGCCATTTGAACTGGGACGAGTTCACTCCTATGACAGTTAGCCCAAAAGCTTCTGAAATGATGATGGGCCGATTTGTGTGAGAATTTTAATGAGTTGATATATTCCTTGTATCATATGCATCTCATGCACCCCATGCATACATACATCATGTTAACCCTTGTGTTCTGAAAGCCATCATAGATACATGTTGGTTAGGGAAGATGACAGACTTGTCAAAAGACCGAGCAGCCACCAAGAGTACTGGCAGAAGACCTAGCCCAACGGGATAGGAAACCCAATCATGCATGCATGCATACACGTAACATATTTGCATCCTTTTTGTGTTTGTTCTGTTTTGTAATAACAGGTTTCAAAAGAAAAAAAGAAAGCGTCAAAAGACAAACCAATCAGGAACATCGACAGTACTGTATCAGTCTGTGGGCGAGGCCCGTATCAGTATCAGCCTTAGGGCGAGGCTCATATCAGTAGTATCAGTCTGGGGGCGAGGCCCATATCAGCAGTATCAGTCTTGGGGCGAGGCCCGTATCAGTATCAGTCTTGGGGCGAGGCCCATATCAGCAGTATCAGTCTGGGGGCGAGGCCCATATCAGTATCAGTCTGGGGGCGAGGCCCATATCAGCTGTATCAGTCTGGGGGCGAGGCCCATATCAATATCAGTTTAGGGCGAAGCCCACATCATTCTGCGGCCGAGGCCCACATCAACAGAATTTTGGAATGGATCCAGGGAATGAATCCCAGGGCCGAGGCCCACATCAGCAGAATTTTGGAATGAATCCAGGGAATGAATCCCAGGGCCGAGGCCCACATCAGCAGAATTTTGGAATGAATCCAGGGAATGAATCCCGGGTCGAGGCCCACATCAGCAGAATTTTGGAATGAATCCAGGGAATGAATCCTAGGGCCGAGGCCCGCATCAGCAGAATTTTGGAATGAATCCGAGGGTCGAGACCCACATCAGCATCAATCTGGGGGGGCGAGGCCCATGTCAGTAGCAGTTGGAGCCGAGGCCCACTTTAACATCAGTTCTGGGGATAAGTCCCAGGGTCGAGGCCCACATCAAACACAGTTTGGGAATGAGTCCCAGGGTCGAGGCCCACATTACATCAGATCAGTTCTGCCGAGAATGGCACTCCGAGAATGGAGATATAGTCCGGGAATGGACAGCTCGAGAATTAGCACGCTGAGGATAGCACTCCGAGAATGGAGATATAGTCCGGGAATGGGCAGTTCAAGAATGAACAAGCCGAGAATGGCAATCCAAGAATGGAGCAGAGTTCAAGAATGGACAGGCCGAGAATGGCACTCCAAGAATGGAAGAACGGTTCGGGAATGGACCACCTTACAGTAACAGTTCAAGAATGAACAAGCCGGGAATGGCAATCCAAGAATGGAGCAGAGTTCAAGAATGAACAAGCCGAGAATGGCACTCCGAGAATGGAGATATAGTCCGGGAATGGACAGCTCGAGAATGAGCATGCCGAGAATGGCATGCCGAGAATGGCACTCCGAGAATGGAGATATAGTCCGGGAATGGACAGCTCAAGAATGAGCATGCCGAGAATGGCACTCCGAGAATGGAGATATAGTCCGGGAATGGACAGTTCAAGAATGAACAAGCCGAGAATGGCAATCCAAGAATGGAGCAGAGTTCAAGAATGGACAACAGGCCAGAATGGCACTCCAAGAATGGAAGAACGGTTCGGGAATGGACCACCTTACAGTAACAGTTCGGGAATGAACACCTCACAGTAATAGTTCGGGAATGGACATCTCATAGTAACGGTTCGGGAATGGACCACCTCACAGTAATAGTTCAGGAATGGACATCTCACAGTAACGGTTCGGAAGGGACCACATTACAGTAATAGTTCGAGAATGGACACCACATCAGAGTAACACTCCGGGAATGGAGCACGGTTCGAGAATGGACCACATCACGGTGACGGTTCGGGAATGGACCTCATCACATCAACGGTTCGGGAATGGACCACATCACATCCACGGTTCGGGAATGGACCACATCACAGCACGGTTCAAGAATGAACCAGGGGTCGCAGCACCTCACCATCCAGATCAACTCAACTCAACACATGGTAAGTCAAGTGGCAGCTGGCGAACCAGGTAAGTGAACATGCATTGCATAACTTTGATAGGATTGTCACTGTTGCACATTACACAAGTCCCATCAAAGTGGGGGCGACTGTAGGCACTGTATTTTTACACATAAGTCCCTATGATGAGTCTCATTTTGGAGACACTACCTTTTAAGTCACGGAGGTCACGGAAAACGGACATCGGAAGGGGAATTCAGAATAAACAAGGTTCACTGTTTTCGTTGGTGCTACGTTCGTGTATACGTTCGAACGCCAAACAGATTGCGGGCGTTCGTGCTGCGTTCGATGATGCGTTCGAACGGTGTCGGTAATTCTGGTTTTGCTGCTAGCCTCACATTAAGCCCAATTCGCCCAAACCTTGGCCCACACGCCCAAGCCCACTTAAAATACATATTTAACACATGGTGAAATCAAAACAAATCTAAAAATCATATACCAAATTAAATAAAATACTTACACAAATTAAAGAAATTGCATGCCTAATTAAAATCAATCAACAAACTAAATGCCTAATCTAAACCAATCAAATATAATCATACCAAGTTAAAATCAATCAACATAAACTAAATATTCAACCTTCCCTATCTAGCCAAGATTTGTCCCCCCCTCAATCTTTGACTTCCCTTATCCAAGCCAATCAAATCCCTTTCCTTGTCAAGTCTAACCCTTTGCCTATAAAAAGAACCCTTCACCAACCTTCTCAAGGCTAGCTAGCTCATTCACACAAAAAAGCCTCCTCTCTCCACTCTCTCTAGAGTTCACGCCCATTACAGAAAAAAAGAAGAAAAGAATCCCCAACCCTTTTCCCCTAGCTCACATACAAAACACAAACAACACACACAACAACCCTTCCCTCACCAACTTAACAAGAACAACACACACAGCAGCCCCTAACCCTTGAACAGCCCTTTCACCTCACCGAAAAACACATCCCAAACAGCCTTAAAACACGCATACAGCAGCCTAAACACACACATAAAACAGCCACCGAACCATACCATAACACCACCGAAAATAACACCCAAAATAGTAGCCAAAAATCCCAAAAACAATAACTAAAATACAGCAGCAAAACAGTAGCAGCGGCAGCGAATCGGAGTCAAAACAGCAGCAAAAGACGGAGGACGACGACCCAAAACAGTAAGACAACGAACGAGAGCAGTGAACAGTGAACCGGAAGAGGCGGAGCTTTACCCCTTCCGATCTTCGTGAACGAGAGTCCGAGAGACGACTTAAAAGGTTAGACCTGAGGGCACTTTTTCTTTAGTTTATATTCGTTTCTTTAGTATTGAATTCTATTCGCATGAGAGTCGTTTATGGATGCATGTTGTGGCTTGAATGAAATGGAAGGTGTCGTCTCTTATGGTATATAGGATGGAAACCCAGACGTAAATTCCGTAGCCGAATCCGAATGGACGGTAGTGCGGTCTGTACTTGGGACACAACTCCACGTACCACTTGAGTAAACGGCACCTTCTCTTGTTTTGTGTTGCTTTGGTTTATTTAATTCTTGTCATTTAAATTCTGCATGTTGTTTATTCCCGTATGATACGATCGAGTGCATGGGCTTAGTAAGTGCGATGAAAGGTTCCCTAATTGGAGGGTTAAAATCCTTCACCACGATGCTCTGCCGCACTGATTGATGTGTGTTCGGTTGAATGCGAAATACGTTCAATCGGACATACTTAGTTTGATATGATTGTCTTTATTTTCGTATGCATGATTCAACCGAGTGCATGGGCTTAGTAAGTGCAATGTGAGATCCCATATGGGGAGGGGCTAAAGCCCTTTACCACGAGGCTTTGCCGCGCCGGTTGATGTGTGTTCGGTTGGATACAAGATACGTTCAATCGGGCACACCATGTTTAGTATTATTGCTTTTCATTCTATGTATGCATGATTCAGTCGAGAGCATGGGCTTAGTACGTTGGTCTAAAGGTCCTCTCTTTGAGAGATCAAGAGCCCCAAAAGGCCACCTTTACGGTAGTACTTCGCCGCGCCCCTTTATTTTGTCGTTTATGTATTGCGTCCCATTTCATGCATCAGATCTGTTCCCGTTCGAACGCGTTTACGAACGCAACTCGAACGCGCATGTATTTTGCCTTGTCATGCATCAGGTCTTATTTCTGTTCGAACGCGTTCACGAACGCCATACGAACGTGAGCATTCTGTTTCATTTCCGTTCGAACGCGTTCACAAACGCCACACGAATGAAAGCATTCTGTTTCATTTCCGTTCGAACGCGTTATCAAACGCCATACGAACGCGAACCTTATGTTACCGTTCGAACGCGTTTACGAACGCTACACGAACGCACACACACTTTCTTAGTTTCATAATGTATCAGGTCTGGTTCCGTTCGAACGCGTTCTCGGACGCTACACGAACGCGAATCTTCTGTTTACCGTTCGAACGCATTTACGAACGCTACACGAACGCGCACACACTGAACTGAGTCTCTCTTATCATATTCATGCATAATTGCCTCTTGGTTGATCTTTCTTGTGTTATATAGCCAACCGTATTATTTGTATTCCTGCATTTATCCATTCCATGTGTTCTTGGGATTGTATTCAAGCATGATTAGGCTGTTAGCAGGTTATTTGGTTAATAGGTTCATGAGATAGTACTCAAGCATGATTAGGTTGTTCTTAGTTTTCCATATCATAGGATTGAAATATGTTCATGAGATTGCCATGTGATGTTGCATGTTGTGATGAACTTGTTGATGTATGTACATGAATCTAGAAGCATTATATTTTTGGAAATAAATGTTACTTAAGCTTGATTAAATTATTACATAAATCCTTTCATTACAAGTGACATGAGTAAGGGACCATTCCGAACCCAACGGTTTGAGGTCTTCCCTTGCGAGGGGTGAGTGCGGCCTTAAATCTTTGTCCCGGTTCACACCGGGTGGCGACTCCACATTATTTAGTATTTCCCAACTAGTGCCGCGAGCCTAGAAACGGCGTCGCCCAGGTCCTGTTGTCCTACACTAAGTCTTTTAATTTTATTTAGATTTCCTTTAATTAGTTTGCTTATTTTATTCATATTTTTATATTGTTATTTTAATTATTTTAATTTAATTAGGGTGAGAGAATATTTGTCTTATTCAAGTAGGATTCTAATTAGTCTCCTGTCAATAAGGCTAATCTCATTAAGCGAAATTAATTTTGATGAATAAAACTCCTCCTCTGTGAATTTTTTCTTCATGATGTCTCTCTCCAAAATCTCTCATCTCATGATGTTTTCACCTAGTGTCGGGGTTCGTGCTCTAAATGTCAATCCGCATTGTATTTAATGTCATGTTTATGGATAAAAATAATCATTTTTTATAATATTATTCATTTAATTGTACAACATTTTGTATTTTATATACATATTCGGTCTAATTTAGTTAGATCGAAACAATCTAAGATTTAGTGATGTATATATTAGACAAATACCCAAGAATATATAGTAGTCACAAAAAACGAGGTTTCTAAATGACATTGGGAGATATCACTACTTTTAGTATATGTATGAGTTCCCGTAAAAACACTCCACGGAAAAGCTCCTCGTGCAGTGGAAAATGCATTTAGGCCCCGGGTTCAAGCTTGAAAAAAATTTCTTCTCTTTCTGCTTTGATTAAAACTGCACACCCTGCACAGTTTCCTAATTTGCGACAGCTACAGAGATTTGGACAGCCCTACAGTTTTGTGATTCCAGCCTATTTCAGAAGGTTTCTTTTTGTGGGAAATCGCCTCCGTCAGTCCCAAAACATTCCTAACAGATGTGGGAATATTTTGACAGTGCTGGACAGTTTCTGTACTACCAAAACAGCCTCCAACAACAGGTATGTGCGCGCAGTACTGCAGTGCAAATTTTTTTAATGTAGTGTGTGTGTGTTCAATGATTTCTAGGAATGATTTTATGAAACCAAATTAGCCATAAAACAGTCTGAAACGAGTGCTATATAACCCTAAATTTTTCTAGCAAAAATCAGAACTCTAGCAACTTATTTTCTGCATGTTATGCGCGTGTGCAGTGGGCTGAAAACTGCCCACTGCCGTGAGCAGAGAAGGATTTGAGTTCTTCACTTGATCTTTTGCTATGTCTCGTCTCCAAAAAATCTGGAGGGTGGGCTCTTCATTCTCACAATTTAATTCTCTAAACCTTTTATAGAATATTAAATCACTGTACTATATCTTGTTTTCTTTTTCTTTCAGGAGAAGAAAAATCAACGAGGCCAGGGTCTTTTTCTTTTTGGATTGTATGTTATTGTGTCTATAAAAGAGAACAAGCTTCCCTTTTATACTTAGGGTTGAGTTGTTTAGTTGTAATCAAATTACACAAAATAAGATAAGCCTTAATTTGCCCTTAATGGCATGAACCCTCCCTTTTTTTTTCATTTAATTAATTAAATACTAATATCAAATATTAGGTATTTATTTTGGAATCAAAATCCAAAAAATATTTAATCAAGATTAAATATTTTAATTTAAGTTAAATAAATATTTTAATTTAAGTTAAACTCTTTAAATTAAATATTCAATTATCTCATAACGGATAGCATTGAAATTTATATCAAACTATCTAATATATAGTTCCTGACTGTGATTTAAATAAATTATTAATCTCATTAATATTTTTTCATAACTTATTATTATGCATGTGAGATCATAATTGGATTTTCAAATTATTTTGTGGCTCTCTATAATATATTGAGCTAGCAAGGGGACCAAATGAACCTGCAGCTTTGAGTGCCAATAATGTTGGGATATTTATCAAAACTCTTTAATCAAATATCCTGAATTATTAACTTTAGATTATTCCACTAAGAACCTGAAACTGATCTCTCGTCACCTCAGATATATTTTATACCGAGCAATGTCGGCATCCACCAATATAATCAATGCATATAGATTGACCCTCCATGAGTATCTTATAATTAAATTCGGAATATAATATTGTTATACCCCTCTAACTATTTCTTGTACTTTAAGGACCATTGATTCTCTAATGAATAATTTATTCATAACTATTATGAATTTTATCTTTCTAATCGTAATAGAAAGATTCGAGCGCTCTAATCATTCAAGTATTGAATCAACCCTAAAAGAAGATACTCATCTACTTCTCGCAAAAAGAAATGGATCCCATATTTATGTAAAATGTCCTCAGTTACATACTATACCATGGCCCAAAAATACGTAGTTATTAGACGGGATTGCTACACTGACCTCAACTTTGTAAATTAAAGGACATAGTCTGCCATGCATGGGTTCGTAGTGCACTTAAGATTCAGATCAATCTATATATGATCATCTATTAGATTAATATGAATTTCTTTATTTAACGGATATTAAAATAAATTCATTTATGTCTTGGTCCAGTCGTATATCATCTCATCATATAAGGTGCATCTATTCTCATATCACCACATAAATGATCTCGGATCAAAGTCATCATGTCATTATGAAATGGATTGTAGTTGTATAAACCACAAATAAAGTGATTGTCTCTTTTGCTCTCTATGGACTATTTTGGATTACTAATTTCATACTTAAATCCTATTGTGTATAACACTTATACATTAAGTTTGAAAGTACATTAGTAACCAAGGACTTACATGACAATTTACAATATGCGAATTAAAAACAAACCATTTGATAAATGAAATTGCATCGTTTATTCATTAAAATAAATTTTGTTTACATATTATATGATGCTTTAGGGCATACATCCCAACAATCTCTCACTTGTACTAGAGCAAATGAGACATGTTGCATACTCCTAGACCCTCAAGGTGACCTTCAAATACTTTAGCTGTCAAGGTCTTTGTAAACAGATCAAGCAAATTCTCTACATATGCTATCTCTGTAACGATTACATCTCCATTTTGCATTATCTCGCTAATGAGATGATATTTCCTCCATATATGCTTTCATCTTTTATGGCTTCTTGGTTCTTTGGAATTTGCCACTACACCACTATTATCACAATAAAGTGTGAGTGGTTTATCTATATCCATAATAACTTCTAGATCTCCTAAAAATTTTCGAAGCTAGACTACGTCTTTAGCTACTTTGCAAATTACTACATACTTAGCCTCCATAGTGAAGTCAACAATGCAAGATTGCTTTACGCACCTCCATACAATAGTTCCACCACATAGGGTGAATATTGATCCATATGTAGATTTCCTAGAATCTAAGTCCGAATGAAAATCAGAATCAGTATATCTTCTAAGGATCGTATCCTTACCATAATATACAAGCATATAGTTTCTCGTTCTCTTAAGATACTTGAAAATATGCTTTGCAGCCACCGAATGATGTAATCATGGGTTAGACTGAAATCTACTAACTACTCTCACGTGTATAACAGATGTTTGGTCTCGTGCATAGCATAACATACATGAGACTACCAACTGCAAAGACATATGAGATATGTCTCATCTCCTCAACTCAATGAGGTGTCTTAGGAGACTATTGTAACATCCGGTGATTTCGACTACTGTTATATTGTAGGACATGTAATACATAATATAAATTATGTTCAAACACATATACACTCATGAAATGACTGTTATATTACGAACTTTATACTATCGAAAAGCTAAGATCGAGACTTACAACTTGTGCGTTGAATATTTTTCAAATTCAAAACATAAAAAGATCGAAAATGTAACTCAAATTTTCGGATGAATAGTGCCCGTGGACTCATCAAGAGAATTCTCAAAATCTCTCAAAAGTTCTAACTTTTTCATTTAAAAATAATACAGATTTTGCCAAATTAGCCCCTATTATATATAAGGGATACTATTCATTAATCCCCAACAATTGAGAAGAATAGAGAAACGTGAGAAAATAAGAAGAAGAAGAAAGAAGAAGAAAGAAGAAAGAAGAAGGAAAGAAGAGGAAACAAATACCAATCCTCACATATCAAGCTAAGAAAAATATTAGCAACCATTGAGGACTTGAAGAGTGAAGGAAACCAAGTAATTTAAGGTAAATCATCGATTATGAAATCTTGATGTATGAAGCTATGTTGGTGTTAGTGACATTTTAGGGATTGCTTTTAGTAAGATATGAGCATGGAAATTGATTGTATTAAGAAATGACCAAATTTATGAAAATTCTAAGTTTATGAGATTAAAGAGTTGTTTTGATGATGAAATATTGGTGTAGAATGCATGAAATTGAAGTTTAATAGAGTTGTTTGAGTATAGTTGTAGTGTGAGGGTGTTGGAGGTACTCACTGGTTCATTAGCATGTGTGAGCGTTGCGACGCCCAAGGGGCAGCGTCGTTACACGCGAACAGAAATTCCCCATTATCAGTTTTATTTCATTCCAGTTTCACCCTAGCATGTTAGAGGCCACCCTAAGCGTCTCGTATCAACTCACATACATATATTACTTTTCCGATATAATTATGATACACCTTAAAGTGATAGCAAGTGCTCGAATGGTTAAACTTAGCCTAATTTCGAAATATATTCCTCAGCCCATTTTCTAATCAAGTTTATCAATTATAGATCATTACAGGAACCGCAATCTCTTATGCCGAAGCGAAGAAATATCAACCAAACCCTAAAATCAGTGAGTGGACCATTTTCTCAATCTGGTTTTATTTAAAATTTTTGATGTAAGACTTACATTGAAAAGCACATAGGGCGTTAGCCAAAGTTTGATTTCAATTATTTTATGTTTGAAGATATTTTAGAAATATTATTTTCAAAACGGTTAAGTTTTATAATTTCAAGGCATGAGAGAAAACCCCACATCAGTATGCGACTTGACTTAGATATGGAATTGACGGATTCAGATATCGTGTGCACACGCAGTTCAGGACTATGGATGACTGACTGGTGCGTAATCACACGCGTATAACGCAAGCGCACGTATCGTTCAAGTAGTATAAAAAACATCGATCCCACGAGGTTTTAATACTAATCTATTAATTTTATGAGGTCTAACGATTACTAGTATCTAACATGTTATTTGATTGATTTGAAATGGTGATGATTCTAAATTTAAAAAAAAAGTAAATAAAATTGCACGAAAGTAAGTTTAAGAAAATTCAATATTAGGAAACTATCTAGGGTTGTGAATCTTTCAAATATCCTTTAAAAGATTAAGCAGTTATTTCATGTTTGTATAATAAATCGGTTTACTAACCTGGAACACTAAATTATGCGAAAGCCTCTGTCGATGGTCAGACGCAAATACCCAGTATAACCCAATTGAACCATATGTCTATATCAACCAAATTACCTGGATTCATTAAGATTAAGTTCCAATTATGGCTACCCTCGCCCGACAGGTATATGTCTATCCTGTAAGGAAATCTATTAAAGGGTTATATATCCTCAAGGAAGATCGTGAGCTATTAAGTCTAAGGCTGAAACCTAAAATTCCTTTGTCAAGTTTATTTAGATTTACCAGATCAATCTTATTAACGGCCAATTAACAAGACGCATTAAGCTTAAGACTTAATAAGTAAACCTTTAAATTACCCAAACTATAAAATAACCCCTTATAAACCGGTGATATTAGAATTCATCACAACCCTAGATAACTAACTAGTTACGACACATAACTAAGGCTAGTAAAAACTTAAATAAAATAAAGACATAAAGTAAAATGTTGAAAAGTAAATTGCTGAAAAGTAAATGACGGAAAGTAAATGCTGAAATTAAATACTGAAAATTAAATGCTGTAAATTAAATGCTGAAAGTAAATTACTCAAAAGTAAATCCGAAAGTAAATTGCTGAAAGTAAATTGCTGAAAAGTAAATGCTGAAAGTAAATTGCTGAAAAGTAAATAAAGTAAAAGTACAATAAAAGAAAATGCTGAGGTAAAAGGATCCACTTTTATTACTTCTATTTTAAATATCTCCCTTAATATAATATATTAACTTTGCATGATAATTACCAACCAGCCATTTAGGCGGTATCCAGATTAAGTCAATTAATAATTAATTACCAAGACCAATCAGGCGGATCCAGTTTAGTCATGTAAAAATCAATTTAAATAATTCCAATATGGCGGTATCCTCGTTAAGTCAGGTTTTAACTAGTTTATATATTATAATTAAGGGAGATTAATCTAAATATTAGTAATAAAAGTTTTACATTTTACCCCAGCAAATGGGAGTTACCTCCTCATTACTGAAAAGTAAAAACTGAAAATTAAAGAAAGAAAAGTATTGTGCGTAAAAGTAAATTGCGGAAAGTAAAAACTGAAAAGTAAAGAAAAGAAAGTGCGAAAACGGAAAATTAATTACTGAAAGCTGTAAATAAATAAAAAAGATACAATCTTCTTAGTATTCTTAAGGAATTCCTTAGAAGAAAGTATGAATTTACAAATGAAATGGTTTGGTATTTTTAGGCAAAATTTTGCCTCATCAAATCATCCAACAAATCCATTATTAATTGCACCCCAGTAATTGCTCCACCAAATCCATTATTAATTGCTCCATAATTGCTTATCATATTTGGTGGTGATTTGATAATTTTTATTATTTATTTATTAATTTATTTTTTTTTGAAAATGATTGAAAATGACTTTAATAATTAAACACAACACACTCTGGATGGTTCATCAATTTCGGGCATGAAATCTTCAGAATTCAAAATTATTTTGTCTTTCAAGTTGTAGATCTTGAGACTTCTTTAATCTAGAACTTGAATTAGTCATCCAATATCGGAGTAAAACGTATGCCTAAAATACGACAGATGCGTAAAATTGGAATTTCAGCAAGAACTACACTTCGTTAAAAACGCACTTCGTTAAAACGCCCTTTCGTCAAAATATTAAGTAAAGGGGGGTGGTAAATATTGATATATTTTCCGCTCATCACACCCCCAAAACTAAAATTTTGCTAGTCCTCGAGCAAAAAAATAAAATAAAATACAAAAAACAATTAATTAAACTAAGCCACTTTCGTAGGGATCACAGTTGCATTTAGCATATGCAACAAGCCTTTAAACCCTAGGTTGTCCCTAGTGGACGAGTTATAGTCTCATGAGGGCTTACAGCAACGATACCATAACGTTTTACAAAAGTAAAAAGATGATAAAACTAATGCACACAAAAGCAAAAAGACAAGAGAAAATAGAATAAAAGAAGTAGTGACTAATCAGGTGAAACTTCTACTCCAAGTTACTAGTTGTTTTTTACTTTCTAAATTACTGAATAAGTAATTCCCCGATTATATTTACCATTCTCCATATCACAGCCGACAAAATATTAATCAACTCATTTTTGCCCACAACAGTCACAAGTGCAGTTGATAGAGAGTAATATTTTTGTCTAAAGTTTTATCATAATCACATCTTTTTGTAGCAATGGAATAATTTTTCTGATTTTTTTTTATTTTTTCTTTGATTTTTGATTTTTTTTATTTAATATACAATATCTTCCATCTATGCAGCAAGTGTTGGGTCGGTGGCTCCCAAACCAGTTGGCTTTAGGGCACCAATTTTTAAGACAACCCCTACGAACTTCATTTACTCATAGTTCAGATATATATATTTTTGCAGCATCTTTGATCCATGTAGCGAGCTTTGGGCCAGTGACTCCCAAACCAGTTTGTTTTAGGGCACTAAGTGTTAAAACACCCCTAAGGACTTAATAACTCGGATCTCATACGCTTTTTTTTTTTACTCCATCACTTTGAGATGCTTTCTCCAATTAAAGTAGAGCACTAAATATTTATAAACTTTTCAATTACAACTCATGTCTGTATGTTACTATGCATGTTGATAATATCTGCCACTAAGCATATGAAGATCCATTTTAGTCAGTATTATGGAGAATTCACAAATTAAATAATTTAAAATGAAATAAACAAAAATTAACTTGTTCTGAAATAGGTTAAGATACGTCTCAGGAGTGGAAACTCCTTACTCAGCTATCTCTTACCAATTTCACATTTTAATCAAAATAAAAACAAAAACGCAAAAAAAATTTGTAACTTTTTGAAATTTTTTCAATTTTTTTTTTATTTTTCGAGAATTTTGGACTAAAAATAAAAACAAAACATAACTAAAACAAGATACTGATCAACTAATTCCCTCCCCCAAACCTAAATGAGACATTGTCTCCAATGTCTTAAACAGTAGAAGAAGAGTTTTAGAAGATAGTACCTGGTTAACTGAAAGCTACAAAACGAAAGTAAAAGGTTAAGATTTAGATTAATCTGACGCCTCTTACCACGATCGTCCTCGGACCAATTTATCTTTGAAAGGATAGGGTCAATTTTTGGTGCATAGGCTAAGATTTTGTCAATTACATCCGGAGCAGTTCTGGCAGTGAAGATGAGTTTCTTTAAAGGTTTTGACACAAACCCATTTCTCCGAGCATCATCAAGAAACACACAAAGAAAATCAAAAATCCTTCAACGTTGTACAGTCCAAGCGGTTTGGGTGTTTGTTCAGGTTCGCCCAAGATAGCACTGTAAAAATTCCTCCAATGTACCCAAGCCACCTGGCAAAGCAATAAATGCATCAGCACGATTAATCATTTCCACTAGTCGCTCGGACATACCTGGCATAATAAGCTCATCTCCGTTTGATGGTCCATAAGATTCGCCTCTGCCAAAGTTTTGGGATGATTCCCAAAACGTGACTGCCTCCCTCCTGTACAGCTTTGAGACGATCCTCATATTCCAAGATTGCCTCCGCCATATACTAAGTGCATATTCCTTGCAGCTAAGACTCGACCCAATTCCTGTGCTGCCTCTAACGTATTATGGCTTAAAACACCACATTAGTACGCGCAAAACACACAGATGTTTTCAACTCGTCTTCTTAAAGTGGCTTCCATGCTTTACTCTGGATGTCTTCAAAAGTGCAATGATGAGTTGAATTTATAATACCTAAAAGGGTGAGTAAGATAATAGCATTAGTACCTGCCAAATGACAATTATTAGTTAACAGTAAAATAAATCGTGATAGTAAAAAAGGTCTGGATCATGTCGGAGAAAGTAAAAGAAAACAACAAAAAAATCACAATTATTAGGAAAAGACAAAGAGATATAATATGTACAATAAAAGTAGCGGCTTGATTGACGTCTATGGGTCAGGGACAAGCTTCCTTCTAATTTTCTATAAATTGGCAAACATGGTCTTTTTGAGTCAGATTCCCAAGACTTAACTGTTGTCCTTTCTTTTTGGAATTGTGTATGCAATTTGTGAATGGCTATATGAACATATCCACTGGGATGCGTCTTAAGAGTCGAAGATATATTATCTACAGACTCCTTATTCAAGCCATCCTTAATGAATTTAATTTTGTCTTCACGATTATCAGACACCATTCCTAAAGAAAGACCGAGTATTGCAATTCCCAGCGTGCATATTTGTAACAAACACCCATTTGCTTAGCTCTACGTTTCTTTGCATATGGGTTTCTTTTTCTTCTTCTTCCAAACCAGACAGATGTGAAATAAAAGAGTCAGAAGACACTCACCTGCCAATCGACCCGTTCTTCAATTACCCAACAAATATCATTAGGAACACCATGGATCGTTAGTAAGCTCATCCGTTCCCAAGCGAGCTTTGTAGACTTTCATCATAGAGTTTTGAGGGAGAGAAGGAAACTGCTTGTGAAGATTTGTGAGAACTTCTTCCATCCTGAAATGTCTTAATCTACAAAAACTAAACACATTAAATCACATCAAATCACAATATATACACAAATTGCATGGGTTGCCTCCCTGCTAGCGCTAAGTTTAACGTCGTCAGCTAGACGTGACTTCTAGAACGTTAGGCTGGATCTGAAAGTGTGACACTTTCTTTGACTGACCGGTGCGTAATCACACGTGTATAACGCAAGCGCACGTATCGTTCAAGTAGTATAAAAAGTATCGATACCACGAGGACTTAATACATAATCTATTAATTTTATGAGGTCTAATGATTACTTGTATCTAACAGATTGTTTGATTGATTTGAAATGGTGATGATTCTAATTTAAACAAGTAAATAAAAATGCACGAAAGTAGGTTAAAGAAAACTCAATATTAGGAAACTATCTAGGGTTGTGAATCTTTCAAATATCCTTTAAAAGATGAAGCGGTTTATTTCATGTTTGTGTAATAATCAGTTTACTAACCTGGAACACTAAATTATGCGAAAGCCTCTGTCGATGGTCAGACGCAAATACCCAGTATAACCCAATTTATCCATATGTCTATGTCAACCAAATTACCTGGATTTATTAAGATTAAGTTCCAATTATGGCTACTCCTGCCCGACAGGTATATGTCTATCCTGTAAGGAAATCTATTAAAGGGTTATCTATCCTCAAGGAAGATCGTGGGCTATTAAGTCTAAGGCTGAAACCTAAAATTTATTTGTCAAGTTTATTTTAGATTTACCAGATCAATCTTATTAGTGGCCAATTAACAAGACGCATTAAGCTTAAGACTTAATAAGTAAACCTTTAAATTACCCAAACTATAAAAAACCCCTTATAAACCGGTGATATTAGAATTCATCACAACCCCAAATAACTAACTTAGTTACGACACATAACTAGGACTAGTAAAAACTTAAATAAAATAAAAGACATAAAGTAAAATGCTGAAAAGTAAATTGCTGAAAAGTAAATGACGGAAAGTAAATGCTGAAATTAAATACTGAAAATTAAATGCTGAAAAGTAAATGCTGAAAGTAATTACTGAAAAGTAAATGCGGAAAGTAAATTGCTGAAAGTAAATTGCTGAAAAGTAAATGCTGAAAGTAAATTGCTGAAAAGTAAATAAAGTAAAAGTACAATAAAGAAAAATTAGGTAAAAGGTCCACTTTTATTACTTCTATTTTAGATATCTCCATTAATATAATATATTAACTTTGCATGATAATTACCAATCAGCCATTTAGGCGGTAATCCAGATTAATCAAATTAATAATTAATTACCAACCGACAATCAGGCGGTATCCAGTTTAGTCAGGTTTAAAACTATTTAAATAATTACCAACCGACCAATATGGCGGTACTCTTTAAGTCAGGTTTTAACTAGTTTATATATTACATTAAGGGAGATTAATCTAAATATTAAGAATAAAAGTTTTACCTTTTACCCCAGCAAAGGGGAGTTACTCCTCATTACTGAAAAGTAAAAATTGAAAATTAAAGAAAGAAAAGTACTGTGGCGTAAAGTAAATTGCGGAAAGTAAAAACTGAAAAGTAAAGAAAAGAAAGTGCGAAAGCAAATTAATTACTGAAAGCTGTAAATAAACAACAAGATACAATCTTCTTAGTATTCTTAAGGAATTCCTTAGAAGAAAGTATGAATTTACAAATGAAATGGCTTGGTATTATAGGCAAAATTTTACCTCCATCAAATCATCCACCAAATCCATTATTAATTGGTCCACTAATTGCTCCACCAAATCCATTAATTGCTCCAATATTGCTTATCATGTTTGGTGGTGATTTGATAACTTTTATTATTTATTTATTAATTAATTTTTACTTTGAAAATGATTGAAAATGACTTTAATAATACACACAACACACTTCTTCTGGATGGTTCATCAATTTCGGGCATGAAATCTTCAGATACGAAATTATTTTGTCTTTCAAAGTTGTAGATCTTTGAGACTTCTTTAATCTGGAACTTGAATCAGCGCAATCCGATATCGGAGTAAAAGTTATGCCTAAAATACGATAGATGCGCAAAATTGGAATTTCCAAAACTCCACTTCGTTAAAACGCTCTTTCAAGTTTCCAATCTCCAAAATTAATATGTCAAGTCCAATGTTTGCCCTTATTTGCCCACATTTCATCCTAAATGATTTCATTGTGTCCCAATATTATTTTATCTCTGCAAATAAAATAAAACACATCAAAACGTTCATCAAACCCGAGAAACTAACAAAATATTAAGTAAAATGGGCGGTAAATATTGATATATTTTCCGCTCATCACACCCCAAACCTAACATTTTGCTAGTCCTCGAGCAAAAAAAATAAAATAAAATACAAAACACATTAAAATTAAACTAAGCCACTTTCTAGGGATCACAGTTACATTTAGCATATGCAACAAGCCTTTAAACCCCTAGGTGTCCCTAGTGGACGAGTTACAGTCTCGTGAGGGCTTACAGCAACGATACCCATAAACGTTTTACAAAAGTAAAAATATAATAAAACTAATGCACACAAAAGTAAAAAGACAAGAGAAAATAGAAAAAGAAGTTAGTGACTAATCAGATGAAACTTCTACTTCAAGTTACTAGTTGTTTTCTTTCTTTCTAAATTACTGAATAAGTAAATTCTCCGATTATATTTACCATTCTCCATATGCACAGCCAACAAAATATTAATCAACTCATTTTTTCCCACAACAGTCACAAGTGCAGTTGATAAGAGAGTAATATTTTTGTCATAAAGTTTTATCAGAATTCACACCTTTTTGTAGCAATAGATAATTTTTCTGATTTTATTTTTATTTTTTTCTTTGATTTTTGATTTTTTTATTTATATACAATATCTTCCATCTATGTAGCGACGTGTGGGTCGGTGGCTCCCAACTAGTTGGCTTTAGGGCACCAGGTGTTAAGACACCCCTACGGACTTAATTACTCAGACTTCAGATATATATATTTTTGCAAGCATCTTTGATCCATGTAGCGAGCTTTGGGCCATTGACTCCCAAACCAGTTGGTTTTAGGGCACTAAGTGTTAAAAACACCCCTACGGACTTAATAACTACTCTCGGATCTCATACGTTTTTTTTTTACTCCATCACTTTTTGAGATGCTTTCTCTCCAATTAAACTAGAGAACTAAATATTATAAACTTTTCAATTACAACTCATGTTTGTATGTTACTATGCATGTTGATAATACCTGCCAACTGAGCATATGAAGATCCATTTTAGTCAGTATTATGGAGAATTCACAAATTAATAATTTAAAATGAAATAAACAAAAATTAACTTGTCTGAAATAGGTTTAGATACGTCCTCAGAGTGAAAACTCCTTACTCAACTATCTCTTACCAATTTCACATTTTAAATCAAAATAAAAACAAAACGCAAAATATTTTTGTAATTTTTGAAAATTTTTCAATTTTTTTTTTATTTTTCCAGAAATTTTGGACTAAAATAAAAACAACATATAACTAAAAACAAGATACTGATCAACTAATTCACTCCCCCAAACCTAAATGAGACATCGTCCCCAATGTCTTAAACAGTAAGAAGAACGTTTAGAAGATAGTACCAGGTTAACTGAAATGCTACAACGAAAAGTTAAAGGTTAAGATCCAGATTAATCCGACGCCTCTTACCACGATCGTCCTCGGACCAATTTATCTTTGAAAGGATAGGGTCAATTTTGGGTTCATAGGCTAAGATTTGGTCAATTACATCATCCGGAGAAGTTCTCCGCAGTGAAGATGAGTTCTTTTAAGGCTTTGACACAAACCCATTTCTCCGGCATCATCAAGAAGCACACAAGAAAATCATAAAATCCTCAACGTTGTACAGTCCAAGCGTTTTTCTGGTGTATGTTCAGGTTCGCCCCAAGATAACACTGGAAAAATTTCCTCCAATGTACCCAAGCCACCTGGCAAGGCATATGCATCAGCACGATTATCATTTCCACTAGTCGCTCAGACATACCTGGCACAATGTTTCATCTCCGTTTGATGGTCCAATAAGATTCACTTCTGCCAAGGTTTTTGGGATATTCCCAAACGTGACTGCCTCCCTCCTTTATAGCTTTTGAGACGATCCCATAATTCCAAGATTGCCTCCGCCATATACTAAGTGCATATTCCTTGCAGCTAAGACTCGACCCATTCATGTGATGCCTCTACGTATTGTGGCTTAACACCAACACTAGTACCGGCAAAACACCAGATGTTTTTCAACTCGTCTCTTGAAGTGGCTTCCATGTTTTTACTCTGGATGTCTTCAAAAGTGCAATGATGATTGAATTTATAATATACCTGAAAAGGGTGAGTAAAATAATAGCAGTAGTACCTGCCAAATGACAATTATTAGTTAACAGTAAAATAAATCGTGATAGTCAAAAAGGTTTGGATTATGTCGGAGAAAGTAAAGAAAACAACAAAACAAATCACAATTATTAGGAAAAGACAAAGAGATATAATATATACAAGAAAAGTAGCGGCTTGATTGACGTCTATGCGTCAGAGACAAACTTCCCATCCAATTTTCTTATAAATTGGCAAACAGGGTCTTTTTGAGTCAGATTCCTAAGACTTAACTGTTGTCTTTCTTTTTGGAATTGTGTATGCAATTTCGAATGTCTATATGAACATATCCACTGGGGTGCGTCTTAAAGTCGAAGATATATTATCTACAGACTCCTTATTCAAGCCATCATTAATTAATTTAATTTTGTCTTCGCGATTATCAGACACCATTCCTAAAGAAAGACAACGAGTATTGCAATTCCAGCGTGCACATTTCTAACAACACCCCTTTGCTTGCTCTACGTTTCTTTGCATAGGTGCTTCTTCCAAACCAGGCAGATGTAATAAAAAGAGTCAGAAGTCACCTGCCAATCGGACCCGTTCTTCATTACCCAACGAAATCATTAGGAACACCATGGATCGTTAGTAATCTCATCCGTTCCAAAGCGAGCTTGTAGAC
>SKCR01050857.1:0-54214 GCA_019454045.1 Zanthoxylum bungeanum | reverse complement strand
TTTAAGGGAGATTAATCTAAATAGCAAAAGTAAAAGTATTACCTTATTACCTCAGCATAGAGAAGTTACCCCCTCATAGATGGATAGAATTACTACTACAAAGCGTAAATAAAACTGAATATAAGAAGAAAATAAGAAAACTCTCTTTTATTTAAGTATTTACAGAGGATTTGGTACATTTGAAACTAAAAATTCAAAATCTATTTATAGGCAAAAAAATCCAATTTTTTATTATTATTTTTCTGATTTTTTATTTTTTAATTATTTTATTATTTTATTATATTATTTTTTTTGGATCGCTGAATTTTCGACACGTGGCATGGTGGCTAAAAAAATGGCTCGTTGAATTTTTGACATGTGGCATGGTGGTTGCAATTACCAAAATACCTCGGTGTCGGGACGCCCAAAATTACCCAAATTACCATAATCCCCTTTCCGTCAAATTTCACAGTTTTGCTCCAAATCACCTCCAGAATGTCTTGAAACTTTATTTTGGTGTCGGAATTTCCAAATTACCAAAATACCCTTTTTGCCAAATTTCACCAAATTTCACAGTTTTGCTTCAAATCACCTCCAGAATGTCCTGAAACTTTATTTATCTACAAAATAACACAAAACACATCAAAATATTCACAAAACTCAAGAAACTATACAAAATATTAAGTTAAATGAGTGGGAAATAGTGATACATTTATCACTCATCACACCCCCAAACCTAACATTTTGCTAGTCCTCGAGCAAAATAAAATAACATAATAAAATTTTAACTAAGCCACTATCGTAGCGATCACGATTGCATTTAGCATATGCAACAGGCCTTTAAACCCTAGGTGTCCCTAGTGGACAAGTGTATAGTCTCGTGAGGGGTTTACAGCAATGATACCCACAAACATTTTATAAAAGTAAAGGTAGTGAAACTAATGCACACAAAAGCAAAAAGACAAGAGAAAAGAGAACAAAGAAGTTAGTGACTCATTAGGTGAAACTTCTACTCCAAGTTATTAGTTGTTGTTTCATTCTAAATTACTAAATAAGTAAATGTCCGATTATTTTTACCATTCTTCATATACACAGCCAACAAAATATTAAACAACTCATTTTTGCCCACAACGGTCATAAGTGCAGTTGATAAGAGAGTAATATTTTTGTCCTAAAGTTTTATCAGATTCACATCTTTTTGTTGTAATGGAATAAATTTTCTAATTTTTCTGATTTTTTCTTTGATTTTTTCTCTATTTTTTATTTATATACAATATCTCCATCTATGTAGCGAGCTTTAGGTCGGTGACTCCAAAACCAGTTGGCTTTAGGGCATCAGGTGTTAAGACACCCCTAATGACTTAATTACTCAGACTTCAGATATATATATATATATAATATATATATATTTTTATATTTTTATCATCTTTTTTATCCATGTAGCGAGTGTTGGGCCAGTGACTCCCAAACCAGTTGGTTTTAGGGCACTAGGTATTAAAATACCCTTACAGACTTAATAACTCGGATCTCAGATGTTATTTTTTTTATTCCATCACTTTTTTGAGATGCTTCCTCCAATTAAAATATTGTACTTAATATTACAATTTTTCAATTTTATCATATGTCCGTATGTTACTATGCATGTTGATAATATCTGCCAACTAAGTATATGAAGATCCATTTTTAGTCAGTTTATGGAGAATTTACAAATTAAATAATTCAAAAGGAAATAAACAAAAATTAACTTTTTTGAATTAGGTTTGAAATACGTCTCAGGAGTGAGAATTCCTTACACAGCTATTTCTTACCAATTTCATCTTTTTTAGTCAACATAACAACAAAACATTTCTACTGGTCATATAAGTATAATTTACATGTGGTTTTAGAAGTTTAATCAAAGGCTCACGTTGACGAATGATTGTTCACAACTAGGACTCCCCACTCAAGGGTTCAAGCGACCAAGTGAACGCACCTTTTTTATACCTTATGGTACGTGCCAACGAGTTTATGGTGTATAACTAACTGTCGAATGGACTTCCCATTGTAGATTCCCCAGAGGGAGGGTGGAGCGAGGCTCACTTAAATACCCAAGCCCCTTAGGCTCTTATCGCTTGGGTCAGGAATAAACAACGAGTCCTCCAAACTAGTCTATCACAACACGCTACAAGTGACTGATTATCTAGGTGCCTTCACAGCTTTTCCTTATAGAAGGTAGTGAGTGAAGGAAGACACCAAACCATCACCTAGCTTTAAATATGCCTTTGATAAAAATGCAAAATATTTTGTAATTTTTGAAAATTTTTTAATTTTTTTGTATTTTTCGAAAAATTATGGACTAAAAATAAAAACACAATACAAACATGTACTATTAACTATTCCTCACCCCCAAACCTAAATGAGACATTGTCCCCAATGTCTTAATCAGTAGAAGAAGAGTTTAGAAGATAATACCTGATTAGTTGAAATTCTACAGGAAAATTAAAGGTTAAGATCTAGATTTATTCGACGCTTCTTACCACGATCATCATCGGACCATTTTATCTTTGAAATGATAGGGTCAACTTGTGGTTCATATGCTAAGAGTTGGTCAATTAGATCCGGAGCAGTTCTGGCTGTAAAGAGGAGTTCTTTTAAAGGTTTTGACACGAACCCATTTCTCCGAGCATCATCAAGAAACACACAAAGAAAATCATAAAATCCATCAACGTTGAGCAGTCCAAGCGGTTTCTGGTGTATGTTCAGATTCGCCCAAGATAGTACTATAAAAATTTCCTCCAATGTGCCCAAGCCACCTGGCAAAGCAATAAAAGCATCAGCACGGTTAATCATTTCCACCAGTCATTCAGACATACCTGGCACGATCAGTTCCTCTCCGTTTGATGATCCAATAAGATTTGCCCTCTGCCAAGGTTTGGGATGATTCCCAAAACGTGACTGCCTCCTTCCTGTACGGCTTTTGAAACGATCCCCATTAGTCCAAGATTGCCTCCGCCATATATTAAGTGCATATTCCTTGCAGCTAAGACTCGACCCAATTCTTGTGCTGCTTCTATGTATTGTGGTTTAGCACCAACACTACTACCGCAAAAAACACACAGATGTTCTCAACTCGTCTTCTTGAAGTGGCTTCCATTTTTTATGTATTTCTTTCTTAACTCTGGATGCCTCCAAAGGTGCAATGACGGGCTGAATTTATAGTACCTGAAAAAGGGTGAGTAATAATAGCACTAGTATCTTCCAAAGGAAGCTTGTTAGCTAAACAAAACAAAAGAAATCGTGAAAGGTCAAAAAGTCTGGATCCTGTCTATGAAAATAAAGATAATTACAACAGAAAGTGAATCAAAGCAATAATTAAGGCAACAGAATTGTGTACGCAATACGCCACTCGCTTAGTATAAATCATTAGGATGTATCTCAAGAATTAATTCTTTACTCAGCCATCGCTAATGAATTGGTTCTCATCTTTATGATTGCCAAACACCATTCCTTCTGTCTTAAAATGCTCCGTTTGTGCTTTTCCCTACAAAACCACCCAAAATTAAAAATTCTACAACATGAAATATAAAAAAAAAAATACAACAAAATTGCATGGGTTGCCTCCCTGCTAGCGCTAAATTTTTCGTCTTCAGCCAGACGTGACTACAATCTATCTGTCAAGGCGGTTTCAGCGTCATTTTGGATGTCGATTAAAGACATTCCCATGTGCGTTGCTTTTGAAGGGTCTCTCTTCCAACAGTAAAGTGGAAAAAGAATTTTGTCTCATTCAGTGCTTGTGCCACCTTTTTAATATTTGTTGCTCCAGTTATTCCTGAAAAGAAAGAAAGAAAATCAGGAGGTCTTGTATGGTGCTTGACTTGGAATGGAATTCCATTCTTTCAGTTTCTGAGTAATATCTCTAAATTGTACTCCCCAAAACAGTGATGTTTCGCCTGAATTCACTATATCTTTAATTTTGTCTGACAATTGCTCATCTATTTGCTCTCTTCTTGCTCTACTACCTTTTCTTCACAGATGAATTTTAGGATCTCAGCATTCAGTTCTTCATCTGTCATCTGTGAAATGCATGCTCCTGAAATATCAATGTGAGAATGTAAAGAAATATCATATTTTAGGTCTTCATCCTCTGATCTGAGTGAATGATTGGCTTAGGTAGATCGTCTTCAAACATTAGTGCAAAGCATTCTCCAAGATCTGCATTCTGAGGATGGAAAGTTTCATCCTTCCTTGTTGGTGCAGTTAGTACAAGAAACTCAGCTTCTCATCCTTGTCAGAGTCAGAATAATAAAAATCAAATGAGACTTTGTTGGTGCAGGTTCCTGAACTGATACCTCTGATTCTTGATACTGCTCAGCCTCATCCTCTGTTGAAGTGTCATTGTGATTCTCTGGGTACTCGAAGGCTTTGTCAGTTTCATCTGATAATTCTTCTTGAGGTAACTGTCTCGTTTGATCTGTCAGTCTCTGAATGAATTCTGATTGTCTCTGAATACTTTCAAATTGATTCTGCATGTTTCAAGCATTGTACATCCAACTTTTCGTCTTGTTTCTTGACCCAATCTTTGAGCATGTCAATCATCTGATCTTCATCTGATGGTTCTGATTGTTGATGAAGATCGAAGGTAGATGGTGGATAAGATGGAAAATGTGATGGTTCTTCGTACCTTAAATGATTCTGATAATTCTGCCACTCTGAAAAGTATATGCATTGATTGCTCGGGTGGTTACCATCACAAATCACACATCTCCCCATTTCATTCTGATGATCAAATGTAGTATTGCTTGATTCTGGCTTCCAGTGATAGTTGTTGGGTTGGACAACAGGCCTCAGAAAACTAGACTGTTGCTCCCGGATTTGGGGTGTATCTTTTTCTGGTAAAGCTCGTAATGTTTCAAAATGTTCCATTTTTTTCAATCACCTGAAAACAAAGGAAGAAATAAAATTACAGATAAAAATAAAGAAAATTAGATACAAGTAAATTAGATAACTTCAAAATTAATAACTCAAGAAAAATAAGTCCCCGGCAACGGCGCCAAAAACTTGACCGGCGTAAACACACACGTATAACAGCAAGCGCACGTATCGTTCAAGTAGTATAAAAATATCGATCCCACGAGGACTTAATTCCTAATGTTGTTATTAATTGTTGATACTATTTAATTACAGATATCTAATTATAAAGAGAAGGGAATTGATTGCTTGATTGATTTGATTTAATTTGTAGATTTGCTAAATAAGTAAATAAATAAAAAGACAAAAGAAAATACTAAGGAAAATAAAAGACTCAAAGATCTAGGGTTGTGAATCTTTCTAATATCTATTAAAAGATGAAGTATTATATCATAGTTAGGTACAATATTGAATTATTAATCTGGAACACTAAATTATGTAAAAGCCTCTTCCGATGGTCATTTACAAATACCTAGAATAATCAAATTGAATCATATGTCTATGTCAATTAAATTACCATAGATTCATTAAGATTGAATTCCAATTATTGATTACCCCCGCCCAACAGGTATATTCCTATCCTGTAAGAAAATCTATTAAAGGTTATCTATCCTTAAAGAAGATCGTGGGTTGTTGAGTATAAGGTCGTAAACTTAAAATCCCTATGTCTAGTTCATTTTAAGTTTTATCTAATCAATTTTATTAGTGATCAGTTAATAAAAAGGCATTAAGGTTATGACTCAACAATAATTCTTTTAATTATCCAAACTATAATCTAACCCTTTTTTTAAATCGGTAATATAGATTTTATCACAACCCTAGATATTTAACTTAGTTATAACACATAGTTATGACAAGTAAAAAAAGACATAAAAATTACTAAAAAGTAAATGCAGAAAAATAAATAAAATGCTAAGGTAAAAGGAATTAACTTCTACTATTCACTATTTAGATATCTCCCATAAAATAATATATAATCTTGTGATATTTTAAACCAACCGTCCAGAATGGCGGTATCCTGATTAAGTCAAATTCAAATATACCAGCCATAGGCGGAACAGAAATATAAACTTAAACCAACCGTCCAGTATGGCGGTATCCTCATTAAGTCAGGTTTAACCAGATTAAATTTAATAACCAACCGTCCGAAAATGGCGATATCCTTTATTAATTCATATTTTAAATAGTTTATATATTTTTTTTAAGGGAGATTAATCTAATAGCAAAAGTAAAAGTATTACCTTATTACCTCAGCATAGAGAAGTTACCCCCTCATAGATGGATAGAATTACTACTAAAAGCGTAAATAAAACTGAATATAAGAAGAAAATAAGAAGAACTCTCTTTTATTTAAGTATTTACAGAGGATTTGGTACATTTGAAACTAAAATTCAAAATCTATTTATAGGCAAAAAAATCCAATTTTTATTATTATTTTTCTGATTTTTTATTTTTTTAATTATTAATTATTTATTTTTTTTTGATCGCTGAATTTTCGACACGTGGCATGGTGGCTAAAAAAACGGCTCGTTGAATTTTTGACATGTGGCATGGTGGTGCAATTACCAAAATACCCTCGGTGTCGGGACGCCCAAAATTACCATAATACCCTTTTCGTCAAATTTCACAGTTTTGCTCCAAATCACCTCCAGAATGTCTTGAAACTTATTTTGGTGTCGGATTTCTAAAATTACCAAAATACCTTTTTGCCAAATTTCACAGTTTTGCTTCAAATCACCTCCAGAATGTCCTGAAACTTTATTTATCTACAAAATAACACAAAACACATCAAAATATTCACAAAACTCAAGAAACTATACAAAATATTAAGTTAAATGAGTGGGAAATAGTGATACATTTATCACTCACCATCTATTAAAAATGCAGCACTTTGAAAACTGTAATTTTAGCATAAACCTTTACCAATTGATAAACATTTCCTAGTTTATGGGCTCTCGGTCTAGGTACACGCTACAGGACAACTAGTTGGGATTTTTGAAAGTTCGTAATTATCCTAAGTGGAAAACTCGAGCGAGTAAAAAACCACTCCGAGTATCTCGGCTACCAACCCAAAATCCACTATAATAGAAAAATTCTTACAGCTATGGTAAAAGACCTATGGTGGCAACTCCACCAACTATAGTACCTCTAGACTGCAAGAACCCGAAGAACTCCTTGAGCCAGTACCCCACGGTTTTCTTTAGAACCTCCGAAATCTCTAAGTGGATTAACTCTCCAACTCTGAACGCCGGAACTCTGACTGTCAATCTTCCTCCTTGAGAATTTTGAAGGTTTAGGAAATTAGGTTTGTTGTGTTGATGGTTTAACAAAGAACGCTTTCACCAAAACAGAGAAGACATGAGAACAAAAAGTCTTCAAGGTGAAAACAAACAGATTGAAAACTAAGAATGTGTTTAGGCTTAAAGGAATGTATTTTCAACCAATCTCTCAATTTTTCCCTATTATTGAGAATTTCAAGCAAGCCCAATTATATAAAAGGGTCACTATTTATCATTTCACAAACTTTAGAGAAGAGGGAGAGATGGGAAACGTATGAAGGAGAAGAAGAAGAAAAGAGAGAGAAGAGAAGAAAAAAGAAAGAAGATAAAGAATTAAAAGGAATGGTTGCATCCATGAAGCTTAAAGGATGTGGAAAAGCAAGCATGAAGAAGGTAAGGAAAATCTAACCCAAGTTTTGGGATGTTGGTGTTTGACGATTATTTGATTGATGATGATTAGGTGGTTAATAAGTATGAAAATAGATGATGATGAGTAGAATCAAATTGGGGTATTGAGTTAATTTGAGGGTTTTAAGATTTAAGGAATTCAAAGATTGTGTTAATGATGTTATATGATCGGTTGGATATGATTTGGCATTGAGGATAATATTAATTTTATTTTGGATATTGGTTGAAGTTAATTTCTTGTGTGGAGCATGAGGTTTAAGTGTTGAGAAGATTGAATGGAAAACATCATGTTAAGACCAGAAATTGGTCTTTCGTCACAACGCAGGCCCCTCCGCGTCGCGACGTGATCTGGGGATTTTCCCATAAACCCTTATGGTGTGTTTCCATCGTGATGCGAAAGGTTCGAGCGTCGCGACGCGCACAAAAAAAATCAGGGTACGTCTCTTGATGATTTGCGTCGCGACGTACGATGCCTTGTGTCGCGACGCGTGACCCAAAAATTGTCCAATTCAGTTTTAAATCACTCCAGTTCCACTCTAGCATGTTTGAGGCCGCCTTTTAGGTCTCGTATCAGTTCGTATTTATATCTTCCATCAAGTCGCAAACGTGATAAGCCTTATAGCTATGACAGGTACACGTATTTGTAAATTTAGTTAAGTTCCGAAACTTATCTTGTGACTAGTAAACTAACTGAGTTTTCAATTATAGATTACCCTCAGGAACCACGAATTTCTCCAGCGAAGTGAAGAAAGGCAAGAAGAACTCCATAAAAGTGAGTGGACATCTTTTCTCAGAATTGATTTTATTTAACAATTTTTCATACCAGACTTACTATTCTCGCTTTTAGGGCATTAGTCAATTTCTTCATCAGTTACATTTTATTGAGCAAACTGTGAAAAATGGTTTAGAAAAGAAATATTTTCGAAACATGAGTTTTATGTTTTTCGGGGCATGGGGCTAAACCCACCCCAGTATGTAACTTGATACAGTTTGGGATTGACGGACAGAGAACATTGCACATGTAGAGGACTGGGGGAATGACGATACGTAACGCCCATAGATCCTAGTTCAGGGCTAGGGGACAATGATACGTAAAGCTCCTAGACCCGATTTTCAGGGTCAGGTAGTAGCATGGATCAGCACTACTGACTCTAGTTCAGTGGCTTGGGGGACGACGATACGTAATGCCCCAAGACCACCAGTTTCAGGGACGGGAGTGGCATGCTTTGAGGGACGGCGATACGTAATGCCCCAAAGTCATGGTTTTGCATTCCTGGCTCTAGTAGGCGTATGGGGGGACGACGATACGTAACGCCCCCATACGTTAAGTTTTTCTGATCCATACCAGTATTCAGACATCAGATTTTCAGAAAAAGAGTTTTCAAGTATCAGATTTTCAGAAAACAGTTTTCAGAAATCAACATTTAGAAAATAGTTTTCAGAAACCAAAATTTCAAAAGCAAATTTTAGAAAGAGAAGTTTTATAAAAGAGATTCAAGAAAAAATTTCAGAAAGTGAGTTTTCATATAAGTTATTTTTGAAACTTTGGTTTTAGAACCAAATGATTTTCTGTCAGAATTTCAGATTTTCGTCCACTCACTTAGATCGTACAAAGATGTAACCTCCCCCACTCCCAGACTTCTTGTTTTGCAGGTATTCTCAGGAGGACATATATTGTTGCAGTCACTTAGTTATGAAGTCCACCAGTTCAAGTCAGAGAGAGTGAGAGAGTCCAGTCAGAGTCAAATAAAAGTTATGTAGTGGTCTTTAGTTTTGAGACAATCATTATTAAAGCGTGTTGTTAAGTTTTCATTTACAAATGTTGAGTTTGTATGTTATGTTTTGCTTGGGCTACGGTCCCATATTTACAAAGAAAAAAGTATTAATATCTGTCCATGATGAGAGATTCAGAGGCTTATGGGGTTAGTACAATCTATCCTCTACCAGAGACATCACCCAAATCGGGGATGTTACAAAGATGGTATCAGAGCATGGTCTTGGGAGTCAGTAACTGCAGTGGGCAGGGTGATGGGGTCTTGTATACATAGTATGTCCGGGATACTTGTATGCGAGGCACTACCTCTCTAGTATCTGATCCTCAAGTACGTCATCAAGTTCCATAGACATGTTAGAAAGCTTTCCTAAATCATTTGAGTAGTATTCCTTACGAGAATAATTATACTCTAGATCCAAGATTAAGATTCTTCTTGAAGTTATTCGGCCTATTACCAGAAGTACAAACGATACTATGAAATCAGATAGTAAAAGTATAAGTAAAGTTACCTGAATGAGTGTGAAGATAGATCCATAAGAAATGTAAGAGAGGACATACAGATGATTAAGTAATCAGATAATAGTAAGGACCAGAGACACATAGTTAGATAATAAAAGCTAATACCAGAACTAGTAATAAAAAAATTTAGCAAACCTAAACGAGAGTAAATATCGAGTAGACTTGAGTAGAGTTTCTTCCTTCCCAACAAGATTTCATTTTCTCCTCTAAAAAATTCTTCCAAGCATGTTCAATAGTTCTTAAGCATCTCATATAGATAGCAAGTTCTATAATAACTAATGACAGTTATAAGGCTAAAGAAGCAAGAAATCGGGAATAGTCATAAATGTTTCTAATAGTTTTGAGATGCCAGAAAAACGCAGACATTCTAGATTCCCCAAACCAGGCCTACAGGCAAATAAGACGAATGACGTTAGGGGAATTAATGATTGCCCTAACCAAAGAATCCAATAAGGCCCTAGCCTACCCAGATCCTCACTCCCCTGTGATATCAGTTAAGGAAGCTGACCTTATAAGAGCCTATCTCATACTTACCCTACATGAGCAATAGACTTTACCAGGACATAGAGTACCAAAATAAGGATATAGAAACCCATTAAGACATAAAGAAAATAACTGACGAGATATAAAGCAGTTTCTACCAGCATAGATATAAGCGGCCGTAAGAAAACTCAACGGGAGTCCATCTTAAGAAATGGAAAAACCTTGGAAGGCATACCACATAGAAAAAGAATCAAGGAAGTTTTGAGGATATAAAGAAGAGAACCCAAGGTAGCCTAAAGATTAAGGTAAGTCAGAGTGAGGTTTGCAAGACTAGTAGGATTCCACAGATAGACCAAATGTAGTAGAACCTATAGATTAGTCCAAGTTAGAAGAAATCTGTAAAAGTATAAAGAATAAGACCCGAGAGGTTTGAGATATTTAAGAAATGTCAAAAAAAAAGTATCAGTATGGGCAGTAAAAATAGAGTGCCAAAGTTGAGATTTAAAGTAAGAACTGAGAGTGGAGTTCTAGAAAATAGATAGGAGAATGTGACCTCATTAGCCTCAACAGCAAACATAGAGCAAAGAAATAGGATATACAAGGATGTGAGAAGTAATAAGTAAAGTCAGTAAAACCCTAAGTAATGAATTAGTCGATCAGGTTCTGTAGAACGAACGATGGCCCTTCCTTCTAGAAATCTCGGTTCTAGAAAAGCATGCAAACACTTAACCAGATCATCATCGAGCTTAAGTGTAAAGCAGAAATGCGTATTTGTATATCTTTATGCAATGTATACGCTCACTCCTCAACTTAGAAGCCTAGTAAAGAGAAGGATCAGTAAAGAAGAGCGATTGATAGAATAGATGATTTGCGAGACGGCTAGACAGCCAAATTGATGAGTCCAATGAAACCTAGATAAGAAGCATAAGATAGAGTAGTTCGAAGCCATAATAAGTTGAGCTAAGTCTGGAAGCAACCATTGAATCAAGGGATCCTTAAGGAAGTAAGACTTAGAAATATGAAGAGAACAAGAAGAATGATTCTCAGGAATATAGTGTACAACTTATAAAGAGTCTCATGGTATTGAGAAGGAAAAGACCAGGTAAAAAGTAATACTTGAACTAAAGGTTTAGCAGGAGATGTCCTAAATAATCGAAGTTGATAGAGTTTTCTGGAAAGTAAAGGTGTAAGGAGTTTAAGGATCTGAGATAAGAAAGGAACTTATGTAGCAATGTAAGTTTCTTAAGGAAGAATAGTAAAGAAAGTATAGCGGCACTAAGAGAGAGAAAATGACGACTTCAGAAGATTAATGACAGAGACTAAATAGAGAGAAGTACATGGACAGTGAAATAAAGTTTTTAGAAAATATGACTCAAGAAGAATTTCGCAAAGGAGGTAGGGTGTTCGATAATCGAAAATAATGAGAAGTAAAGTTGGAGAGGGCAAACCAGATAGTTTTTAATAAGTGGTACCCTAGTGTAGGAAAGCCTCAGGATAAGTTCCCACCCTCCCAACCCTCGATAGACAATAATACCAAAGATGGACTTTCAAGGTTGCCTCAATATACTCTTAGGAATAATTGAAAGTATAGTGAAAGAGAACCGGAACTTAAAACGTTCACATGTACTTTAATAACATAATATAAATAAGTAATAGCTCTGAGCAAAAGAGTTAGGAGAGAATTTATTCAGATGGAGTGGTACAGAGAATAAATAGTAGTTAAGTAACAACAGAGGTACAAGGAACCAGAATTAGAAGGTAATAAGTGGATACGTAAAGAAGGAATATATCCCTTAGGAAGGAAGATAGAGAAATAGACTAAGGAAGTTCTCAGCGTACAATGGGATATTAAGGATAAGGTTTGGAAGTAAAGCTGTCAAGGTGCAACAACGGTAGTAGAGAATACCTAATAAGCTAAAATAAAAGTGAGTAGCAACAAAGTTTCTTAGTATCAGAATGAAACCAAAGATTCCTTATGTGTTAGCTCACGTAAAGCACATTAAGTAGTCAACCCCAATCTTAGTTGACCAAAACACTACGGGTTTGATACGGCCTAAGCCACGAGTATGGGTGGTTTGGTAGATATATATAGTATATCATGGAATCAAGAAGATAAGTTATTGTAAGGTTGCAATTAGCATAAAGAATGCATTTTCAAGATGTATATTATAAGAAATGACATTAGACGGCATTAGACTATAGGAGAACAAGGTTAATTTTGGACCATCGTAACCAGACTTAGTAGCAATGTAAGTAAGGGTAGGAAGAAAGTATGAACTGTAACTTGAACCGAAGCGCCATCGTTCGCATTATTAACAAAACTGCAGTTTAAGTAAAAATATACATACAGTTTAGCCCTAGAATCAACCAGAACCAACTTTCTTGGTACCAACTCATTGGTAATCAACAATAGCGAGCAAGAGGTACATAAAGAACCTGACCCTACACTCCAAGGTCCTAAATTATACAGATAAGCAGAGATTAAGAAAAGTTTTAGAGCTGTACTAATAAATAACTTGGTATGAATAGAGGTATTTTTATGCCTTCCAGAGTTAAGGTATGAGTGAAGAACCCCATTACATGACACACGGTACTTTTAAAGATAAAGCAAGTAAAAGTTGGAAAACCTAGCCCTATGGTTATACGAAACAAGTTAAAAATGAGGCGTTGAATCCTCAGTGAGAAAATCAAACTATATAGTACCATTCCGAACTGATAGCACATGCGAGTAATAAGCTGGTGTAAGTAAAATATAGTGAAAGATCTAAGGAAAGGTTTCCCTGATGCACCATAAGAGCTATAGTATGGCTGTAGTGAATCTTATGAATATAGGGCGAGAAGTTCCCACTCGATCAAGACTTTAAGAAGCATAAGGTATGAAACAGAAATTAAGGTAAGAGAACGGCTAGGACGTATTCATTGGAAACAGAATGAATGATCAAATTAACGGAGAGCTTAGTCACCAAGATATTGTGAAATTTGTTAGCATGAATTAATGAAGAAATAGTTTTAGAAGATGGAAATAAAGATGGTCACAAGTAAAAAGTCAGTTTAAGCCTATTGATTAGAAAGGACCTGTGAACTCTGTGACGTAGGGTAATATCCTAAGTTTTAAAAGGATTCAAGGACGAATCATATTTAAGGGGGGATAATTTGTAACGACTGGGGATTTCGACTATTGTTACACTGTGAGACGAGTGTCATGAAATGTAAACCATGTCTGGAAATATATACTTTCGTGAGATGAATATCAGTAGATTCTTCGAGAATCCGACATTAGATGTTACGATATTCCATTCCGGACAGCCCATGGTATTTAGGCTGTACCTTTCTCATACGAACTCCAATTTATATGAATTTTATATCATCGGAAAGCTGAGATCGAGATCTACAACTTTCATGTTGGATAGTTTTCGAATTTTGGAGCAGAAACAAGTCGAAAACACAGATAAAAAATTTGGATAAATAGTACCCAGGAGTCATTCTAGAGAATTCTCTAAGTTTCTACAAATCTCTCAATTTTTCCCTATTTTTGACAATTTCAAGCAAGCCCAATTATATAAAGAGGTCATTAATTATCATTTCACAAATTTTAGAGAAGAGGGAGAGATGGGAAACGTATGAAGGAGAAGAATAAGAAAACAAAAGTAAGAGAAGATGAAAGAAAGAAGAGGAAGAAGCAAAAGGAAGGGTTGCATCCATGAAGCTTAAAGGATGAGGAAAACCAAGCATGAAGAAAGTAAGGAAAATCTAACCCAAGTTTTGGATGTTGGTGTTTTGACGATTATTTGATTGATGATGATTAGGTGGTTAATAAGTATGAAAATAGATGATGATTGAGTAAGAATCAAATTGGAATATTGAGTTTATTTGGGGGTTTTAAGATTTAAGGAATTCAAAGATTGTGTTAATGATGTTATATGATCGGTTGGATATGATTTGGCATTGAGGATAATATTAATTTTATTTTGGAGGTTGGTTAAAGTTAATTGTTTGTCTGGAGCATGAGGTTTAAGTGTTGAGAAGATTGAATGGAAAGCATCATGTTATGACCTGAAATTGGTCTTGTGTCGCAACGCAGACCCCTCCGCGTCGAGACGTGATCTGGGGATTTTCCCAGAAACCCTTCTAGTGTGTTTCGTGTCGCGACGTGAAAGGTTCGAGCGTCGCGACACGCACGGCAAAAATCAAGGTATGTCTCACGACATGCGATGACTTGTGTCGCAACGCGCGATGCCTTGCGTCGGGACGCGTGACCCAAAAATTTCCCAATTCAGTTTTAAATCACTCCATTTCCACTCTAGCATGTTTAAGGTCGCCTTTTAGGTCTCGTATCAGTTTGTATTTATATCTTCCATCAAGTCGCAAGCGTGATAAGCCTTATAGCTATGACATGTAGACGTATTAGTAAATTTAGTTAAGTTCCGAAACTTATCTTAGGACTAGTAAACTAATTGAGTTTTCGATTATAGATTACCGTCAGGAACCACAAATTTCTCCAGCGAAGTGAAGAAAGGCTAGCAGAACTCCATAAAAGTGAGTGGACATCTTTTCTCAGAACTGATTTTATTTAACAGTTTTTCTTACCAGACTTACTATTCTCGCTTTTAGGGCGTTAGTCAATTTCTTCATCAGTTACATTTTATTGAGCAAACTGTGAAAATGGTTTAGAAAAGAAATATTTTCGAAATATGAGTTTTATGTTTTTTGGGGCATGGGGGAAAAACCCACCCCAGTATGTTACTTGATACAGTTTGGAATTGACGGACAGAGAACATGTGCATATGTAGAGGACTGGGGGGACGGTGATACATAACGCCCCCCAGATCCTAGTTCAGGGCTAGGGGGACGGCGATACGTAACGCCCATAGACCTTAGTTTCAGGGTCGGGTAGTAGCATGGATCAGCACTACCGGCTATAGTTCAGTGGCTTGGGGGACGGCGATACGTAACGCCCCAAGACCACCAGTTTCAGGGACGGGAGTGGCATACTTTGGGGGACAGCGATACGTAACGCCCCAAAGCCATGGTTTTGTATTCCTGGCTTTAGTAGGCGTATGGGGGGACAACGATACGTAACGCCCCCATACGTCAAGTTTTTCTGATCCAGACCAGTATTCATACATCAGATTTTCAGAAAAAGAGTTTTCGGATATCAGATTTTCAGAAAACAGTTTTCAAAAATCAGTATTTAGAAATAGTTTTCAGAAACCAGACTTTCAAAAGCAGATTTTGGAACGAGAAGTTTTATAAAAGAGATTCAAGCGAAGTTTTCAAAAGGAGAGTTTTCATATAAGTTATTTTTGAAACTTTGGTTTTAGAACTAAATGATTTTATGTCAGTATTTCAGATTTTTGTCCACTCACTTAGATCGTACAAAGATCTAACCTCCCCCACTCCCAGACTTCTTGTTTTGCAGGTATTCTCGAGGAGGACGGATATTGTTGCAGTCACTTGGTTATGGAGTCCACCAGTTCAAGTCAGAGGGAGAGTGAGAGAGTCCAGTCAGAGTCAAATAAATGTTATGTAGTAGTCTTGAGTTTTGAGACAGTCATTATTAAAGCGTCTTGTTAAGTTTTCATTTACAGATGTTGAGTTTGTATGTTATGTTTTGTTTGGGCTATGGTCCCATATTTACAAATAAAATAGTATTAATATTTGTCCATGATCAGAGAGTCAAAGGCTTATAGGCTTATTACAATCTATCCCCTACCGGAGACATCACCCAAATCGGGGATGTTACATGTTCCTGATATCGAAGTTATTTCTTAAATCCATCATTTAACTATCATAAACCTTTCAATTGTCTCTACACATGTGTGTGTGTGTGTATATATACACACATTTAAAACACGAAAAGAAGGATTCGAGAAGACATCGCATGGGTTACTCACCTGGATTCGCGAACGCTCCAGGTCTTAGGCAAATCTGTCAAAACAAATGGCGAAATGACGTCAGAATCAAAACTGTACAAGATTTTTGACTTTACGCTGATAAAATCCTGGATCTTTCCGGGACAATGACCGGCGTAAACACACACGTATAACGCAAGCGCACGTATCGTTCAAGTAGTATAAAAAATATCGATCCCACGAGGACTTAATTCCTACTATTGTTATTAATTGTTGATACTATTTATTTACAAATATCTAATTGAGGAGAAGGGAATTGATTGCTTGAATGATTTGATTTGTAGATTTGCTAAATAAATAAAAAGATAAAAAGACAAAAGAAAATACTAAGGAAAATAAAAGACTCAAAGATCTAGGGTTGTGAATCTTTCTAATATCTATTAAAAGATGAAGTAGTTATATTATAGTTAGGTAAAATATTGAATTATTAATCTGGAACACTAAATTATGTAAAAGCCTCTTCCGAATGATCATTTACAAATACCTAGTATAATCCAATTGAACCATATGTCTATGTCAATTAAATTACCTAGATTCATTAAGGTTAAGTTCCAATTAAGACTACCCCCGCCCGACAGGTATATTCCTATCCTGTAAGGAAATCTATTAAAGGTTTATCTATCCTTAAGGAAGATCGTGGGTTTTGAGACTAAGGTTTTAAACTTAAAATCCCTATGTCTAGTTCATTTTAAGTTTACTAATCAATTTTATTAGTGATCGGTAATAAAAAGCATTAAGATTATGACTCAACAAATAACTCTTTTAATTACCCCAACTATAATCTACCCTTTTTTAATCCGGTGATATTAGATTTAATCACAACCCTAGATATTTAACTTAGTTACAACACATAACTAAGCTGATATAAACTTAAAAGAAAAAAATGAAATTGCAGAAAGTAATTAAAATAAATAAATGAAATGCTAAGGTAAAAGGAAATAACTTCTACTATATACTATTTAGATATCTCCCAATAAATAATATATTAATCTTGTGATATTTTAAACCAACCGTCCAGAATGGCGGTATCCTGATTAAGTCAAATTCAAATATACCAGCCATAAGGCGGAACAGAAATATAAACTTAAACCAACCGACCTAGAATGGCGGTATCCTCATTAAGTCAGGTTTAACCAGTTTGAATTGAATAACCAACCGACCTAGAATGGCGGTATCTTTTATTAATTCAGATTTTAAATAGTTTTATATATTATATTAAGGGAGATTAATCTAAAAAGCAAAAGTAAAGAATTACCTTATTACCTCAGCATGGTGAGGTTACTCCCTCATGGTTGAATAGAATTACTACTACAAAACGTAAATAAAACTGAATATATGAAGAAAATATGAAGAACTCTCTATTATATAAGTATTTACAGAGGATTTGGTACATTTGAAACTAAAAATTCGAAATATATTTATAGGCAAAAAAAATCTAATTTTTATTATTATTTTTTTGATTTTTATTATTTTATTATTTTATTATTTTATTATTTTTTTTTTGGATCGCTGAATTTTCGACACGTGGCATGGTGTGCTAAAAAATGACGGCTCGTTGAATCTTTGACATGTGGCATGGTGGGCAATTACCAAAATACCCTCGTGTCGGGACGCCAAAATTACCAAAATACCCTTTTCAAATTTCACAGTTTTGCTCCAAATCACCTCCAAATTCTTGAAACTTTATTTCGTGTCGGGATGTCCAAAATTACCAAATTTGTGTCGGGACGTCCAAAATTACCAAAATACCCTTTTTGCCAAATTTCACCAAATTTCACAGTTTTGCTTCAAATCACCTCCAGAATGTCCTGAAACTTTATTTATCTGCAAAATAACACAAAACACATCAAAATATTCACAAAACTCAAGAAACTATACAAAATATTAAGTTAAATGAGTGGGAAATAGTGATACATTTATCACTCATCACACCCCCCAAACCTAACATTTTGCTAGTCCTCGAGCAAAATACAAAATAAAATAACATAATAAAAATTTAACTAAACCACTTTCGTAGGGATCACGATTGCATTTAGCATATGCAACAAGCCTTTAAACCCCTAGGTGTCCCTAGTGGACGAGTTGTAGTCTCGTGAAGGTTTACAGCAATGATACCCACAAACATATTACAAAAGTAAAAAGGAAGTGAAACTAATGCACACAAAAGCAAAAGACAAGAGAAATAAAGAAGTTAGTGACTAATCATGTGAAACTTCTACTCCAAGTTATTAGTTGTTTTGTTTCATTTTAAATTACTGAATAAGTAAATTCTCCTATTATTTTTACCATTCTCCATATACACAGCCAACATAATATTAAACAACTCATTTCGCCCATAACAGTCATAAGTGCAGTTGATAAGAGAGTAATATTTTTGTCCTAAAGTTTTATCAGATTTCACACCTTTTGTAGTAATGGAATAAATTTTCTGATTTTTCTGATTTTTTCTTTGATTTTTTTCTTTTCTCTATTTTTTATTTATATACAATACCTTCCATCTATGTAGCGAGCTTTGGGTCGGTGACTCCCAAACCAGTTGGCTTTAGGGCATCAGGTGTTAAAACACCCCTATGGACTTAATTACTCAGACTTCAGATATTTTATATATATATAATTTTTATTTTCATCATTTTTGATCCATGTAGCGAGCTTTGGGCCAATGACTCCCAAACCAGTTGGTTTTAGGGCATTAGGTATTAAAATACCCTTACAGACTTAATAACTCGGATCTCAGATGTATTATTATTATTTTTTTTTTATTCCATCACTAATATAAATGCTTCTTCCAATTAAACTAGAGCACGTAATATTACAAACTTTTTAATTACAGCTCATGTCTGTATGTTACTATGTATGTTGATAATATCTGCTAACTAAGTATATGAAGATTCATTTTAGTCAGTTTTATGGAGAATTTACAGATTTAATAATTCAAAAGTGAATAAACAAAAATTAACTTGTTTCGAATTAGGTTTGAAATACGTCTCAAGAGTGGAAACTCCTTACACAGCTATTTCTTACCAATTTCACATCTTTTTAGTCAACATAACAACCACATATTTCTACTAGTCATAAAACTATAATTTACATGTTTTTTTAAAAGTTTAATCAAAGGCTCAGTTTATGGTGTGTGACTAACTGTCGAATGGACTTCCCGTTGTAGATTCCCCAGAGGGAAGGTGGAGCGAGGCTCACTTAAGTACCTAGCCCCTTAGGCTCTTATCGCTTGTTGTCAGGAATAAACAACGAGTCCTCCAAACTAGTCTGTCACAACACGCTACAAGTGAATGATTATCTAGGTGCCTCCACAGCTTTCCTTATAAAAAGGTAGTGAGTGAAGGAAGACACCAAACCATCACCTAGCTTTAAATATGCCCTTTGTTTTATTAATTTTTTAATTTTTTTTTTAATTTTTCGAAAAATTTTGGACTAAACCACAAAAACTAAAATCAAGATAAAAGGAGAATTAAGAAGATAATACCTGGTTAAATGGGTTGCCTCCCATCTAGCGCTAAATTTTTCGTCTTCAGCCAGACGTGACTGAAATCCATTTGTCAAGGCGGTTTCAGCGTCGTTTGGATGTCCGATTAAAGACATTCCCATGTGCGTTGCTTTTGAAGGGTCTCTTCCAACGGTAAGGTGGTAAAAAGAATTTTGTTTCATTCAGTGCTCGTGCCACCTTTTTGCTCCTTGTTACTTCAGTGGTTCCTGCAAAGAAAGAAAGAAAATCAGGAGGTCTCGTATGGTGCTTGACTTGGAATGGAAGTTCCATTCTTTCAAGCTTCTGGTTGATATCTTTGGTTTGTACTCCCCAAAACAGCGATGTTTTTCCTGAATGTTCTGGATCTTTAATAAGGTCAGACATTTGCTCTTCCATTTGCTCTGCTTCTTGTTCCACCTTTTCTTCACAGATGTATTTGAAAATTTCTGCATTAAGCTCTTCATCTGTCATATGTGAAATACATGTTTCAAAATTGTTAACCTGAGGATGAAAAGAAATGTCAGATTTTAGGTCTTCATCCCCTGATCTGGTTGAAATGATTGGCTCATGTAGATCTTCATCAAACATTTGTGCAATGGAATCTCCAAGATCTTCATTTTGAGGATACAGAATTCCATCCTCAATTTTTGATGCAGTTGGTACAAACAGCTCAGTTTCATCCTCGTTAGAATCTGAAAAATAGAAATCAAATCGAGACTTTGCTGGTTCGGGTTCCTGAACTGATACCTCTGGTTCTTGATTCTCCTCAGCCTCCTCTTTCGCTAAAGTGTCATCGTGAAATGTTTGGTACTCTGAGGCTTCATCTGTGTCATCTGAAACTGTTCTTGAGGTATGTAGCTCTGGTTTTCTATTAATTGTCTGATCTGATCTGTCATTCTCTGTATGGATCCTGCGTTACTCTGAATTTGTGCATCAAATCGAACTGCTGTTCTTTGAACATGTGAATTAATTGATCTTCCTCGGATGATCTGGTTCATGATAAGAATCGAAGGAAGATGGTGGATAAGATGGAAAATGTGATGATTCTTCGTACCTTGGTTGATTCCAAAAATTCTGCCACTCTGAAAGGTAAATACATTGATCGCTCGGGTGGTTACCATCACATATTACACATCTCCCCATTTCATTCTGTTGAGCAAATGTAGTATTGCTTGGTTCTGGCATCCAGTGATATTCGTTGGGCTGAACAACAGGCCTCAGAAAACTGGACTGTTGCTCCCAGATTTGGGGTGTATCTTCTTGTAAAGCTTGTAATCTTTCAATCTCCCAGTAATGTTCCATTTTTTTAATCACCTGAAAACAAAAGAAATAAAAATTACAAAATAAAAGAAAGAAAATTAGATATAAGTAAATTTGATAGTTTCAAAATTAACAACTCAAGAAAAATAAGTCCCCGGCAACGGCGCCAAAAACTTGACCGGCGTAAACACACACGTATAACGCAAGTGCACGTATCGTTCAAGTAGTATAAAAATATCGATCCCACGAGGACTTAATTCCTACTATTGTTATTAATTGTTGATACTATTTATTTACAAATATCTAATTGAGGGAGAAGGGAATTGATTGCTTGAATGATTTGATTTGTAGATTTGCTAAATAAATAAAAAGATAAAAAGACAAAAGAAAATACTAAGGAAAATAAAAGACTCAAAGATCTAGGGTTGTGAATCTTTCTAATATCTATTAAAAGATGAAGTAGTTATATTATAGTTGGGTAAAATATTGAATTATTAATCTGGAACACTAAATTATGTAAAAGCCTCTTCCGAATGATCATTTACAAATACCTAGTATAATCCAATTGAACCATATGTCTATGTCAATTAAATTACCTAGATTCATTAAGGTTAAGTTCCAATTAAGACTACCCCCGCCCGACAGGTATATTCCTATCCTGTAAGGAAATCTATTAAAGGTTTATCTATCCTTAAGGAAGATCGTGGGTTGTTGAGACTAAGGTTTTAAACTTAAAATCCCTATGTCTAGTTCATTTTAAGTTTACCTAATCAATTTTATTAGTGATCGGTTAATAAAAAGCATTAAGATTATGACTCAACAAATAACTCTTTTAATTACCCCAACTATAATCTAACCCTAGATATTTAACTTAGTTACACACACATAACTAAAGCTGATATAAACTTAAAAGACAAAAAATGAAATTGCAGAAAGTAATTAAAATAAATAAATGAAATGCTAAGGTAAAAGGAAATAACTTCTACTATATACTATTTAGATATCTCCCAAAAATATAATAAATAATCTTGTGATATTTTAAACCAACCGTCCAGAATGGCGGTATCCTGATTAAGTCAAATTCAAATATACCAGCCATAAGGCGGAACAGAAATATAAACTTAAACCAACCGACCTAGAATGGCGGTATCCTCATTAAGTCAGGTTTAACCAGTTTGATTGAATAACCAACCGACCTAGAATGGCGGTATCTTTTTATTAATTCAGATTTTAAATAGTTTATATATTATATTTTAAGGGAGATTAATCTAAAAAGCAAAAGTAAAAGAATTACCTTATTACCTCAGCATGTGAGGTTACTCCTCATGGTTGAATAGAATTACTACTACAAAACGTAAATAAAACTGAATATATGAAGAAAATATGAAGAACTCTCTATTTATATAAGTATTTACAGAGGATTTGGTACATTTGAAACTAAAAATTCGAAATCTATTTATAGGCAAAAAAAATCTAATTTTTTATTATTATTTTTGATTTTTATTATTTATTATTTTATTATTATTTTTTTTTGGATCGCTGAATTTTCGACACATGGCATGGTGTGCTAAAAATGACGGCTCGTTGAATCTTTGACATGTGGCATGGTGGTGCAATTACCAAAATACCCTCGGTGTCGGGACGCCCAAAATTACCAAAATACCCTTTTCGTTAAATTTCACAGTTTTGCTCCAAATCACCTCCAGAATATCTTGAAACTTTATTTCGATGTCGGGATGTCCAAAATTACCAAAAATTTGTGTCGGGACGTCCAAAATTACCAAAATACCCTTTTTGCCAAATTTCACCAAATTTCACAGTTTTGCTTCAAATCACCTCCAGAATGTCCTGAAACTTTATTTATCTGCAAAATAACACAAAACACATCAAAATATTCACAAAACTCAAGAAACTATACAAAATATTAAGTTAAATGAGTGGGAAATAGTGATACATTTATCACTCATCAGACAACCAAAATAAGTCCGATTTCAATACTTTAAGTCCAATAATATTAAAACAACATTATAAACTAACCCAAATCATCAGTTAACTTAAATTCTCGAGTTACGTATTTTATTTGGAAATCTTCTGAAAAATTTCCGCAAACGCTACGGAAAGGTCCCGAACCTTTCGAACCTTCCTGAATTTTACTAAACATTTCATAATATCAAAAATAACTCATAACTATCATCAAAACCAAAACACATCTTTAGACGCAACAACCCACTTTTACCGTAAACTTGCATATTCTATCGGATTTAACAAATTCGTTCTGTTTTCATTCGGATTCTACCAAATACTCATATTCAATATACTAATACTCAAACATTTCAATTTATATCAATACTCTACTCTACAAAGCTACTAGATATACCCGAACATTTAACTATAAACTTGAAATTTTCGAAATTTTCGAACATTTAACATAATCTTGGATTTTTGATTATCATCCTGTTCCAAATCCTTAACTTTAATTCGGAAATCTTCTCACACTGTATCGAAAACTCGGGATATTTCAATTTATATCACGTATTATGCCGCCTACGACAAAATAGTCATCGGAATTACCGGGACGTTATATTAACTTTTAAGTAAATAAATATCTATTACATGCAATAATTTTTTTTGAATGAATGATCTCATATGGAAATTGGGTCGACATATTGTGTTCACGTTGTGTCATATTTGAGTGAACCGAAACCCAATTTACTTTTTAATAGTATTAATAATCTTATACACTAACTTGACCAATTTATTATTGTTGACCTAATTTTCAATAATTAAATTTTTTTTTTTTAAATAATTTCTTTATCGTTGTATGTTTTTGTTCTTCCTAGAAAAGTTTGGTCTTATTTTCTTAATTAAAACTCTAAACAACTTTCTTTTATACCTAACTAAAAAACTTTTAATATAAAAAAATATAACTTAGTTATGTTAAATAAAAGATAATCAACAAAAAATAATAAATCAATGATTATTAAAATATAATCTTGTCCCATATGGGTTAGAAAATCAAACACGAAAAATTTAATAATTGTATTAGAAATTTTTAACTTTATCACAAATTATTTAATAATAATGTTACCTTTGGTCAATCCAAACTTATGTTTGTTTAAGGTTAATGAGCTATTTGAATAATTGTCACCTATAAATTTATCATATGAGGAATATTATAAATATATATATCGTACAAAATTAAGTTTTGAAAGATTTGGTTGGTAACATGCTCTCTCCACTAAAATATAACAACATTGGTTATTTGTTATTGTTATAAATAGTAAATATTACGATATATAAGCATGCTATGTTGATCCTAGTATGAGGAACATTAGTTGCAACTTTATATCATCATGGCAAAGCTTTTATCAAGTATTGTCCCAAAGTTGATGCTCTTCTTCACAATGTTTGCTTTGCTATTTATTGGCCATGCACAATTCACACCTATTATTGGATCTGAAAGGCTCTCACCTGGAGGACCGGATCCGATTCATGATCCTATCGAAAGGCTCTCACCTGGAGGACCGGATCCAATTCATGATCCTATCGAAAGAGTCACACCTGGAGGACCGAATCCAATTCATGATCCTATCGAAAGGCTCTCACCTGGAGGACCAGATCCAATTCATGATCCTATCGAAAGGGTCACACCTGGAGGACCAAATCCACTTCATGGTGCTATCATATCTGAAGGATCGAATCCAATTCATAGTCCATAATAATACCACCTTAGCGGCATCCTTACTAATAAAGATTTATATTATGTTTTTCGCTATCAACCAATTGCATAGATAATTAGCACTTGTGTATAATGATGCAAGTTGAAATATAAAATAAATGGTGCGGTAATATTAACATCTGATGTATTTTATGTGTTATCTTTTGAAAGAAACAAAATAAAAATGAATGCCATATATTGAAATATATTTTTTTTTTCCTCAATCAATTATATAAAGTTAAATACTGTTGATGGTGTTTTCAGGACCTATGTTATTTAAGGAGTACGACATGGGTAAAAAAGTATTTTCCTTCTTAAAGATCATTAATACCGACCCGACCACATGAGTAAATGGCCGAGCACATGAGTGTTATAAAGTCAACAGGTAGAGACCGAACACTTGATGATAGGTGACCGACCACTTGAGATCGGATGAACGGGCATTATCAGATCGACAGCAGCATTCTCAGTTCAAAGGACCATCATGACCGACCTCATGAAGACCGACCAGATAGCGAGGCGTGCTCAGGAAGATAAGACATCCTATTTTCTCGGATAAGATAATAAGTTATCATACCTTCATGGGGTAAACTGATAAGTCTGTGTCCTAATAGAATGAAGGAAGTGAAGGTAGTTTCTGACTAGGAATCCTTATGGGAAAATGGAATTGTTTCAACTAGGAAATTCTTGTAGGGGAAGGGATCTGATTTCTACACTATTATAAATAGAAGGGTAGAGTGTGCTTAAAGAAAAAATCAGAATGAGAATGAGAATCAATATCAAGATCATTACGATCAGACTTGTAAACACAAAACATATCAGAGAAACATATTTCGGTAATAAAACATCATCCGTTCTGTGCCCGTGGATGTAGGATGGATCTGATCCGCCGAACCACGTTAAATCTATTTGTCGATTGATGTATTTATCTATCTTTTGCCAAATTTGCTTTTGGTTTCCCATAAACAAAACAAATTCATAGTTGGAGGAGGATTGTCTCGGGGAAAAAAAACACATATTCCCCCTGAAACCAAAATCAGCCGTCAACAAATACAAAACAAGATTTTAATTTAAAAGAGTATAAACACCAAGAATACTTTCCTAAATTGTTTTGATATTTTTGACTTGTAAATTTCTCATATATATATATATTTTTTAAACAACGAGAAATTTAAAACTTTATATGTTTTATACTTTTTTTTATTAATACAATGTACATTTAATTGTTTGGTCAATATATTAATTAATAGGGAATTCATTAATGAAAATAGATATTAGTTAATATGCAAAGAAAATGATTATTTGGCATTCAATTTTCAATAGAAATACAGGAGATATTTTGCCATAACAATCATTCCTCTTAACTTTTAACTCTTTAGCTGTAAATATATTTAGGAATAAACTCGGCTTGATCTCGGCTTTACTTGTATTATTGACTCATCTAATGTCTATGAACCTGCTCTCACTAAACCAATTTTTTGGTGGTGCCAATACAACAATCCAAGTTACGAATCTCAATACAAATTTATTATATGCTTCGGTGTGCCAATAGCACCACGTGATCAATATACTAGCTTTATATATTGTACAAGCGAGTAATCAATTGATTTTTGAAATCGATTAGTTGTTTTAAATCGCAAAACTGTTATAGTTATATCGGTTTCCTGATTCAGGGAAAAACTTGCAAAAATATTTTTTTATTTTTCTAGTAACGGTTATGCCGTCATAGGCCAACTAGTATCACGTAACCTCTAATTATTGATAAATTAAAGACTTAATATTAAAATATTTAAGTTTATTATTTGTTTAATAAAATCAATTAAGGGCATGTCTATAATACTCAAGGGTATCACATACCCTTGGGTATCAAAGTTGCATGTTCAATGTAATTTTGAGCATTGAACATGCAACTTTGAACATTAAACATGCAAAATATATTAATAAACATGAAATTTTTTAAAACATGAAATCAGTTGCATGTTTATTGGTAGAAATTGCATGTTCAATGCTCAAAGTTACATTAAACATGCAACTTTCAACCCATTTGATACCCTTGGGTATCATAGCATTACCCATTAAGGAATATTCATCCATCTAGAACATTATAAATGATAAAAATTTAAGGTTCTTAACATATAAAGAATCGATTTTCCATTTCATGACTTTACCAAGGAACAGACATAAAATATTAAGATATTAAGTTAGTTAACCTGAGCAGGAAACCTTACAAAAAATATTTATAGCATCCCGATCTATAACAACCTTACCTTATGGGAGTATAGAGTCGGAACACTAACAACACTTCAACACTAACCTTAAATTCACGAAACGCTTGAGCAAATATCCTAATATTAATAAATTAATAGTCATTCGTAAAAGACAAATAACTTTGTTCAAATCCAAATTTTAAGTTAACTGCAATGTATATAGTAAAACAAAAAATTCGATCTTTTGAAACCTATCCATCCCGAAAACTTATTATCCTAATGGCCATATACTGCAAATTAAGAAAGACATGATTCCTTGTCACATGAGTCACAATCATGGATCCTTCGTGCAACCATCAACTGCTAGATCTGCATAATCGTCCGAAAGGTGATCACCTGCACCACAGGACACAGTGAGCCTAAGCCAACAAGAAATGTTCATGTATGAATGAAGATGATCTGTTAAAAATACAGCACTTTGAAAACTTTGATTTTAGCATAAACCTTTACCAATTGATAAACCTTTCCTAGTTTATGCGCTCTCGATCTCGGTACACGCTACATGACAACCAGTTGGAATTTTTGAAAGTTCGTAATTATCCTAAGTTTTGACCCGATGGAGAATTAATATAATAAATCAAGACAAGTCCTGACTATTGTTTCTATTGATTTCTAACAAGCAACCTTAAATCTATGAAATTATAATATAATGCCAAATATTAAATCAATAACACAAAATAAAGCTGCAAATAAAATCAACACCATAAATCAACACAATAATTTTTGTGACGAAGTAGAAAACTCGTGCGAGTAAAAACCACTCCGAGTATCTCGGCTACCAGCCCAAAATCCACTATAATAGAGTAATTCTTACAACGATGGTAAAAGATCTATGGTGGCAACTCCACCAACTCTAGTACCTCTAGACTGCAAGAACTCGAAGAACTCCTCGAGCCCGTACCCCACGGTTGATAAGTGCGGTTTATACCAACTTATTCCGACATCCTTAGCCTATTATTTTATTATGTTTCGAGTCATTTAATGTCATTTATAGTTTATTTTATGTCTTGTTTGTAGGAAGCATTAGAACATAAAGAATGGATCAATTACGCATGTTTCAGGACCTATTGGGAGCATCAGACTCAAGAACAGGTAAAAACCAGCATCAGCTGCACACTGAATTTAAAAAGGCTATAACTTTTGATCTAGAAAAAGGCTATAACGCTAGCGGGGAGGCAACCCTTGCATTTTATTTTTTTATTTTTTTATTTGATTTCTATTGTGTGCTATTTTTAATTATTTGTTTGGCATGTTATTTATGCAGGTAGCACGAGACACACAAAGCCCGCACAACCCAATTCTGACTAGCAGGAGCCTGATCAATTCCATGCACGGTAGTGTTGTTCCTTAATCTCGTATCCTTATATTTATCTTTCATTGAGGACAATGCAAGTTTTAAGTTTGAGGGTATGTGCATGTATTCCTGCTATTTATTTATGTTTTTTAAAAAAAAACAAAAAAAAAAAAAAAGAAAAGAAAATTTAAATTTGTTTAATATCTTTGATAGTAAAGTATAAGTCTAATGATGAATTTTGATTGTTTTTTATGAAATTTTAGAAACGATAAGTCCCAATTGATTTTTAGTTGATGCATTGAGTAGATGATCTAAGTTAGACTCGTAAGCACTTAATAACAGGTTTTTACCAGTAAGAACTTAAGTAGTTGACAAAGTGACTAGTTAAGGAAATTGCATGCCGATGAATGACCGTTTGCTTAGATATCTATCTCAATATGCAAGTATTATTATTTATGGTATGATTAAAAAAAACCCACCTATAACCGATAAGCGTGAAGCTACCTATGGGCGAGTGTTAGGACCACCATAAAGAGAAATGCTACCTTAAAGGGTAGGTGTGTTTAAAAAAAATGAGCAGAAAAATAAGAAAATAAAATCTTACCATACGGAACAAAGAAAGACAATTATAAAGTTAATTTGAGATATCTAGGTTGGTTTGACCCATCAGATCTTAATTTTTGAGACGAAATCATTGAGTTGGCTTACTTATGAGTCGAGCTGTGAATAAACCCTTACACACACACACTGTGAGTCTGACTTAGATGGTTTATTCAAGAACTTAGATTTGAGTCGCAGTTGAGTACTTTGAAGGTTCTCTAATTTCGTTGATAAGCACTCTTTGAGGACAATTTTATGCATAACTATCAGGGATTATTTTAGTTGCTTTTTATTTATTTTATATTTTTTGCATGATTGTGCGTGGATGACGTTTGTGGGTGTCGTCGCTGTAAGCCCTCACGAGACTATAACTCGTCCACTAGGGCCGCCTAGGGGTTTAAAGGCTTGTTGCATATGCTAAATGCAATCGTGATCCCTACGAAAGTGGCTTAGTTAATTTATTTATTTTTATTTGTTTATTTGTATTTAGTTTTTATTTTGACTTTTACTGGGGACTAGCAAAATCTTAAGTTTATGGGTGTTTGATAAGTGTGGTTTATACACACTTATTCCGACATCCTTAGCCTAATATTTTATTATGTTTCGAGTCATTTAATGTCATTTATAGTTTATTTTATGTCTTGTTTGTAGGAAGCATTAGAACATGAATAATTGATCAATTACGCGTGCTTCGGGACCTATTGGGAGCATCAGACTCAAGAACATGTAAAAACTAGCATTACCTGCGCACTGAATTTAAAAAGGCTATAATGTTTGATCTAGAGAGAGTTATGAGACCCATAATATATCAATTTGCATCTACTCGAAGAGATCTACACAATTGTGCACACTAGCGCCACGTCGCCTTTGGCAGAACCTGTCCCATACAAAAATCAGAGAGTTGGGCGCCGCGGCGCCCCGAAGCGACCAAAAACATGATTTTTAGGGTTCTTACATGCCCAATTATAAACAGACTAGTTCGTCCAAACTCAAAAGAAGAGGCTAATACACAGCAAAAAACACCAAAACACTTATTTTTAGAGAGATCCAAGGCGGATGATTGAAGAGCGATAGGAGGAGACGAAGGCGGTGACATCCGAAGAGGAAGAGATTTAATTCAGGTTTTATCTTCTTGTTTCTTTCTTATAACTCTAATGATTTCCATTAAATTCATGACTTTATTTTCATTGTTTTTATCTATTATCATGAACTAAACTCCTTAATTCTGGAGAATGATGTAACTGATGCTTGAACCTTTATATTGATTGTCAATTTTGTTATGAAGTTTATTAAGTTTATTTATATACTCTTGAGTTTAATGCTTTTTAGTTGCTGGCCACAATTAAGATGATAAATGATTAGAATTTATCACTCGAGAGATGGGATTTTGAATAGATCTAGAGAATATAGCTTAGGAGTTTTATAGAGTTCGAGAGAATATATAAGCTCATTTGAAGTCGTTAATATAGAATCACAAAGCATAACGAGTTGTTAGCTACTAGATTTTTATAGAGATATCGATGTCTGTAGTTGATGATATGTTCACTGATACTCGAGAGAGTGAGTGGATATTTTCGGAGTCTTGACATATAAATATTATAACTGAACAATGATTAATTGACATGACAAATACATAGGCGACAACTAGGTGAAATCAGGATCTAGAATCTTTATCGTATTAGTTCCTCCTATCTAAGTATTTTTATATTTTATTTATTTAATTAAATCTTTGTTAATTATCGCCTAATAAAATTAAGATTATCAATTGTAGTATTTAGTACGAATTAACACAATCCATGTGGGTTCGACACTCTAAACTCATTTATACTAAAAATTGACACCGTACACTTGCGGTATGATATAAAATATCACAACAACGATTTTCTTCAGAACATCCAAAGTCTCTGATTGGATCAAATCTCTAATTATGAACGCCGGAACTCTAACTGTAAATCTTTCTCGAGAATTCTAAGGGTTTAGGAAATTAGTGTTGGACAGTTATGACCCATAGCGTCACTATTTGTACAGATCATGGTGATGTTGTACAAATTAACTATATGACAAAAGAAATTGCTCTCTTATCATTTGTGATTAGATCACCAAGATGTATAAATGATAGGAGGTCCTTATGAATAGTTCCTGGATTGAGATGATATGAGACAATATCAGTCCACGAAGGATTAATCATTAAATATCCCTAGTCAGAGTATTATCGAGATTGGACATCGATAATGCGCAAAAGACTAGTATTACATTTGTGCGCGTTGTGAGGGCATAATGGCATAGTTATCATATATTTGGGTAAAGGATACTCATGCAAGTGTAGTAAGAGGTTGTGTTTTACCGATGGTACGGGAAACAACTTCGCTCTGGATAGACCCATTGGAATTCCATTGGTAGTATGACTATGTGTCTATGGAAGTCCGAAATCAGGGTAGGTCTATTTGGTCTTAACCTGAGACTTGCACCGCTAATACTTGCGACAATCAATATGCTTTGGTTTTAGGTCGTCCAGGGCTTTAACAGGTTCTGTGTACGCCTCTGCTGGGTATATTGAGAATCGTAGTGTATTGGGTGTGATGTCAAGATGGAAGTATCACTCCAGTCATAGTGGAGATGATGGTCACGTAAGATACGGTACTGGTTCTCTTATGTACTGTAGTCATCGGGATAAAATGACTAGGTCATGTTTATCCGATTATAGAGACTAGTTACCAGACATCTGATATGTGCTTCGTACGGGGCAGACACAATTTCAGCCCCAGGCCTAGCACGTGACATCCGATTCTGGATCGAAATACGCAATACTACGTATACTACGCCTGATATAGATCGCTTATTCCTGTAAGCATGTTTCTGGAGAATTGGGTAGGCATGGCACTTTGCTAGAAGCCAACCTTGTCTTGTAAATTGGTACAAACGTAGTACTAGATACTTACGTGTTTGGATAGTCCGACGACCGAATTTACTGCCAACATATCTGGGGATCTCATAGGTCGCTTCCCGAAGATTCACTGATGACGTATGGCTCGCACTTTAATTAATCTTGGATTAATTAGATGAGAGAGAAAATTAATCTGGGATTAATTACGGAGATATTTTATCTGGGATAAAATATTCATTAAAGAGAGATAACGATTAATTTGGAATTAATCGATAAATTAATATATTTGATATATTATACGAAATTGGATTTCGACGCGGAATTGAAATTAGATTTTAATTCGGGCGAACGAGTTAATTTAGAATTAATTCGTTAGCGACGTAAATAGTGATTTCGCTAGGCATAATCATTTAATTACGTCGTAAAGGAAAATTCATTAATTTCGAATTAGCGAACCCGAGCCCGAGATTGTTTGCGAGCGCATTCGTATTTCGAATTCGAGTGCGGCACGCAAGTCACATCTAACGTCACATCATTCGTCAATCAAGTGATAGATGTCTTTCACTTTGAGTGATTGACACCAGTCACTATTCATTGATTGATGGGAGTTGATGTTGGTAGTTGGCAAGCTTTAATGCTTGACTTTTGGAAAGAGAAAATTGGTAATTAATTTTGGAAATTGATTTAGTGTATTAGATACACTTTCTTCCAACAACACACACAACACTTTCTCTCTTTCTTCTTCATCTCTCTCATTCGGCCAAGGCTGTTTTTCTTCACTGGTTGGACCGAAAATTAGAAGAAGAAATAGGGCAATTTTTGTGGCAAAAATTGCCAAGTGCTAGCACACAAAAAGGGGTCTTGCGAAGGTGATAGGGAAATCGCACATGTGAGCAAGGGATCAACACAAAGCTTGGAGCTTGCATGGAGGACCAAAGCCGAAAATGGAGAGCCCAAAACAGTAGACTGCCGTGACTTGGAGGAGGCAGAAAATTGATTTTTTTTGTCCAACGCATCGCTCAACCGCTCGATGTAAGTATTCCGCAACTTCGTTGATTGTATTCACATGTGTTTTTTATGCTTATTATTCAATCCTTGGGACCGTAGAACTCCAACAATGGTATCAGAGTGGAGTAAAAGCATGAAATTTGATTTAGGGCTTAAAATTGGGTAAATTTTATTTGAGCATGATTTAATGAAATTGGATGATTTAGTATGCTTAAATTATGTTTAATTGAAGATTGATTGGATCAATTTCAAGAAAATTGGTTTGGAACAATTTTGCCCAAAATTCTTAGCTTGGCCGAGAGTTTACTATGCCCTAATGTCTTGGATTTTTGATTTTTGATTCATTGGATGAGTTGGAATCATGTTGGGAAAATTGATTTAATGTTGAATTGGATTTAATTGGATTGAATTTGATTTGGACATAAAATCCCCTCCAAAGCCGAGACTTTGATAAGCATGATTGGGTTTGATTTTTTGATAAATTGTGTTGGACATGATTTAATGTTGATAAGCATAATTAATTGTGTAAATTGATGTTTTAGAAATGTTAATTTGGGTGATTAATTATGTTATACACTTTAGGTTAATTAAATTGTAAAATTGGATTTTTGTAATTTAATTAATTGGGCCTATTTTGGAAATTGGGCTTAAAAGTTGTTAATGGGCTAATTGGGCTTGGTTGTACCAAGTTAGGTTTAGGCTAAATTGGTTGGATCCAATTGGGCCCAAAACCGCTTCCATAAAGTCCAAATGCGACTAATGGACCTTAATTATTTAATTGGGCCTAATGGGCCTAAATTGATTTCTAGGCTTATGGGGTTATTCCTTGATTGGGCTTCGGTTATTGGGTTTGACCCGAGCTGACCAAAAGTCCACGCCTTAAGAAATTAATTAAAAGCCCATTAGACTTTAATTAAATAAACATTGGATGTTAATCGGGCTTTGAGACCCGTAACGATTAAATTTGGAATTTAAATCGTAAAGGTTTATTAATAAAGTGTAATATTTAATTTGGAATTAAATAACGAATTAGTATTAAATGCAAATTGAATTGTATTTAATTTTGTAGTTTAATTTAATTCGAGAATTCGTACTTTGAGTACTTATTCGCAAAACGAGTTTGACTCGCGCAAAATCAAATCGTTGTTAGAACATTGGATGATCATTAATTATCAGATTAATTAATTTGATTAGATTGATTGATAACATGCTGGTGTGAATACATGGTTGCATTGCATGAATAATGTATATCAGATGGATATTAGATGGGTGGGGCAATTTTAGAAATTGTTGTAATAAATTTAGAATTTATTAATTGGACCTGCGTGTCCAGCCTATTACCTCTCAATTCTATGTATTTCTCTTCTCACCTATTCCCCTCAATGTAAATGAGGTTTCTTTAGAAGTGTAGTGTAACAGGTAGAAGCAAATACTTGTGCTAGCGGGAGAGAGGAAATGGAGAGATTTGTTCTAGGAACAATGTGTTAAGTATCCATCCGCATATCATTATTATTTTATTTACGCGCTTTATTATGTGTTTAGAATGCATGTTTAAGGGTGTATAATGATGAGACCTTAACAAAGATAATAAATTGGTTGCCAATTTGCACGCGAAAAACCCTCACAAAATATTAAGCGTTTTTCCTTCCATTGAGTGATTCTTACTCAAGATCTAAGACTGGCATTGGTTTGTTGGCCAAAGTCAAGACCTTTGTCCGTCGAGGATGTGTTTGAATCACGAAGGCTTTTTTCCATATTGGTGTCTTATCCAAGTTGTGGTTTGTTGGCCAAATTCAAGACCACTTCTTGTCCATCGACATTGATTACGAAGCTTTCCATGGTCAATGGGTTCCTCTTAACTGGGATCACTAAGTTTGTTGTGCCAAAGCCAAGGCTTAGTTGATTCAGAGGAAAAATGTTAGGTAATATATTGGATATATTGGCATATATAAGATATATGGCATATATAAGATATATGTTTCGGACTTGAATGTCCCCCTACTGGATCTAGGAATTGGATGGGATCCAATTGATCTTAGAGATCTACCTAGTTAATTATCATACAATTTGTTGGCCAAAGTCAAGATTGTGTGTTATTTAACGGGATCCTAGCCCACTAGGAAACATGGTTTCCCGAGTACTCAACAGAAGGTTAAAGGCTCGCCGAAAATAGTGGGAGGCAAGTATTGAATTTGCAATATTCGTTTAGTAACTTGCCATACGCGCTCATAACAAATTATTCGTCATATAAATTAATTTATTAGTTGGACTAATAATTAATAGTTGTTTTAATTAAACAGTTGGACTGTATACAAACTATTTCAATTAATAGTTGATTTTATAATTGGATTATAGTAATCAATATAATTGAATTAACCAATTAAATTATAGTTGATTATATAGTTAGACTATAGTAATCATTATAATAAATAGTACCTAAATCGTTGATTAAATAGTTGGACTATTAAAATCAAGATAAAATTGAAAGATTGACATTTAAAACATAATCCTAGGGAAAATGTATTTAAATGGTTTAATTTTCAAATTGGGGATAATAATTTCAGGATGGTCCTGGAAACTAATAAGTTACTTTATTTGATAAAATAAAATATTAGGCCTAAGCCCGGAGTTAAGCAAATAGTAGAGCATGATCTTTGGAATATTCATGTGATGATAACTTTAGTGCTTAATCCATTAAACTTGTTAATTAGACTCCTTAATTTCTTAATCAGAATTAAGGATTAGATTCTTAAAGTATGATAATAAAATTGAAGGATCTTCATAGATCTATTCTTAGATCTTAGAAGTACAAATTGCAATACTGAACTCTTGGAGAGTTAATGGCTATTCTCAAGGAGACAAAGTCAAAGTTTGCAATAAGGCAAGTAGCGCAAGGCGCATCTTACTTCGATATTCCAAAAGGCCAAGGCTAGGCCAAAGGCTTCTGGAGTGTTGAAAAGGGAAAAGGCAAAATCATTATAATATTCTGGGAAGATAAAGGACATATCCCAAAATGTCTGCCTAAATTGTGGCAAACAGGATCGCGGAAGCGTGACTGCCGTTTGAACAAGGCGGACATGAAGGAATTGAAGAACGAGCAAGGCTCTGACTTCAAATATGTTTGTCATAAAATATGTTCACTACTAGTATTAAAATTGGATTTTAAATACTTAGTGTGGTACATAAATATGTACTGGTGTGCAGAATCTGCTATGAACAAGATACTGACTTCAGATGAGATTAATCTGCGAATTGGAAACGGGATGAAAGTCGTTGTTTTAACCGTAGATACCTAAGTTTAGGAACTACCCTTCGGGTGTGTACCTAAATTTGGAAACTGTTATAATGTAACTAGTTTGACTAGAGACATTATCTCCATATCAGTGTTTAACCCGTTGCGGGTGAACCTTTATATCCTAGAACACAAAAGTGTTTTATTATATAAAGATGATATTGAGATAAACACATTAGATGTGAATAACAGTATTTATATTTTGAATATAAATAAATCTCATACATATGACATGACAAACAAATAGCTCAAACTGATTTGATCAGTTGAAACATATTGTGGAATTGTTGTCTGGGACACAATTTAAACAAGACTCGTATATCCACACTTTCAAAGATTGGGTACCAGGACTGATTTGATTCCATTCAAATAATGTATACGAATCTAGTTTATTGGGCAAAGTGCCTAAAACACTATGTACTTGGTAAAAGTGTAATTGCCACTGATATGTTAGCCCTAGTTCATAGTGAAGCAAGTGGGCCCATGTCTAGCTAGGCTAGAAGTGGATATGAATATTTCGTAACCTTTACGGATGTGGCATCGCGTTATGGTTATGTGTTTCTTTAGAAACACAAATCAGAAACTTTTACAGTTTCGACACGAAATAGACAAACAGATCGGCTAAAGTATTATACCGTCACGGTTAGACCGTAATGGAAAATACTTAAGCAATAAGTTTCTCATATACTTGAAAGAGTAGAGTATTCTTTCAATAAGGACTCCACCCGGAACACGTCAATCTGACGGTGTGTCCGAACAGAGTAATCGAATTTTTGTTAGACATGATAAGGTTAATCATGAGTCGCTCTGAGCTACCATTTCCTTCAACAGATACGCATAAATAGTGCAGAACGTATTTTGAATAAGGTTCCATAAAAATCTGTTTGATAGACTTCATATTAGATATGAACAGGAAAGAAACTGGGTTTTCTCATTCCTGAAGATTTGGGTATGCTGGGCATATGTTTGGATGATACCAAACTAAAACCCAAATTAGATAAGTGCCAAGTTGTTGGTTTTCCTAGGGATACCAAAGTATAGTACTTATACAACTCACAAGAGAACAATGTAATTGTTGCTCGCCATGCATTTTTCCTGGGAGGAATACCAATATGCAGTGGTAAGTAGGAGGATGGTAAAACTCGATGAAAATCGGAGTAATACTATTCCAGGCACCAATTCCTTAATGGAACACAAATAGTTCGTCAAGGATGAAACTATACCAATAATCTTCGAATACACAAGAACCACGTAAGTCGGAGAGATTCAGAAAACAACCTGGGGTATGGGTTTCTGATCTCACCTCATAAAGATGTCAATCTTATTGAGGAACACCAACTGACTACGTATGAGGAAGTGATACAATGTATCGACTCCCTATTATGGCAAAGTGCCATGAAGTCCGAAATGGATTCCCTGTATAACAACCATGTTTAGACACTAGTTGTTGTACCACAAGACATTGTGCCTATTGGTACTATATGAGTCTTCAAGGAAGACATACATGGATGGCAACATACCAACGTACTAAGCTAGGCTTGTAGCGAAAAAGTATCGTTATCAACATTGTGTTGATTACAACGAAATCTTTTAACTGTTGCCACGGTAAATCCATTTGGATAATGCTTGCTGATGCTGCATGTTTCATTTATGAAATATGACAGCTAAATGCCAAAACCGCTTTCCTCAAAGGAAACCTTTTGGAGGATGTTTACAACATCCTGACGGTTTTTTTCGTACCAAAACTAGCAAACACGGTTTGCAGGTTATTCGATCTATGTATGGATTGAAGCAAGCATAGTGTTCTTGGAATTATCATTTTGATGTAATAATAATGGTGTATGATTTAATTCAAAATGAAAATGATTCTTGTGTATAAGAAGGTTAGTGGGAGGGCACTGACAATGAATGTCCTAAATAATGATAATATGTCTTTTCTTGGAAATGATATTCCCATAATATAATCGGCGAAAGCTTGGCTTTCGAGAAAATTCTCCGTAGAATTCTTGGCATAAACAACATTTATTCTAGGAATAAAGGTCTACTGGGATAGATTTAAAGTTGTTATCATTCTCCGAGAAATCGTACATTAATAAATATACGCGACCTGGTGTCTCATACGCTTTGAGCATATGGATTCACAATCAGGCCAATCCAAGTGATAGTCATTGGATTGATGTTAAGAACATCCTTGAGTATCTTAGATGAACTAAGGATGCTGTCTTATACTATGGAGAAGGAGAACTTGAAGTGACTGGGTTCACCGTTGCAAGTTTCCTAACCGATAAAAACGACTTTATGTCTCTAAACGGTACTATACAGTTTGAATAACGGAACAGTGAGCTGGAAATCTTCCAAGCAAGATACTGTTACCGAATAAACAACAAATGCGGGTTATTGCTGCAGCTGGGGCAGCAATAGAAGCCATTTGGGTCGATAACAAATCTAATTAGATTAGATATAGTTCTGTTAGCAGCTGAGCTAGGCTTCAGCACAGGCTAAAGAATTAATGGTCTCATCAACGATCCAGATATATACTTCGATATTCATCTGATTCGTTCGGATCATACATTGTGGCGATGTGATGATCGTATAAATCGCATCAGATGATGATCATGCAAATCCGCTGACGAAAGTCTTTTCTCAGTAATTTGAGCGAACCGTACATAGTTCAGGTGTAGGACACTCGAGTGACTAGCTATAGGCCAAGTGGGAGATTGTTGGACAGTTATGACCCATAGCATCACTATTTGTACAGATCATGGTGATGTCGTACAAATTAACTATGTGACAAAGGAAATTGCTCTCTTATCATTTGTGATTAGATCACCAAGATGTATAAATATATATTATATATATTACATGTAATAATTCTTTCGAATGAATGATCTCATATGAAAATTGGGTTGACAAGTTGTGTTCACGTTGTATCATATTTGAGTTAACGTAAACCCATGCAATTTACTTTTTAATAGTATTATTAATCTCATACGCGACCTGACCAATTTATTATTGTTTACCTATTTTGCAATAATTAGATTCTTTATTTTTGAAAATCACTTCTTTAACATTGTATTTTTTTTGTTATTCCTAGAAAAGTTTTGTCTTATTTGCTTAATTAAAACTCTAACCAACTTTATTTTAGACCTAGCTAAAAATCTTTTAATATAAAAAATTCTAACTTAATTACGTTAAATAATTAATCAATGATTATTAAAAGTTAATCTTGTCCCATAAGGGTTACAACCAAACACAAATAATTTAATAATTGTGTTAGAAATTTTTAACTTTATCGCAAATTATTTAATAACAGTGCTACCTTTGGTCAATCCAAACTTATTAATTCGTTACGGTGTTTGTATAGAGTTAACGAGCTATTTGAATAATTGTCACCCTTCAATTTATCATATAAAGGTATTAAGGAATATTTAAAATATATATATCGTATAAAATAAAGTTTTGAAAGATTTGGTTGGTAACATGCTCTCTCCACTAAGATATAACAATATTTGTCATTTATTATTGTTATAAATAGAAAATATTACGATATATAAACATGCTATGTTGATCATAGTCAGAGGAACATTAGTTTCAACTATATATGTAACACCCTGTCAGAAGTAGGATACTACCGGTAGGAGATAGGATTAATCCATCTCCATAAGCCTCCAATTTACAGAAAACGGACATGATATTCCCTAAGACTGGACAACATGGATCACGGTCCATCATCAAATCGAAACCTAAGAAAGACATCAAACATACAAAAGAACCTCAAGTCTACACAAAAAACATCAAAATCAAAATCAACACTTAAGAGCTTCGTGCCCACAATATCAATCAACACTTAAGGGCTTCGTGCCCACAACCTCATATGCAATCAAAACTTTTACTTAGTAATACAAAACAACTTGCTCAGCACAACAAATAACATATGAATCATAGACCCTAAACTCCTAAGATTTTTCCCAGAATACTTGTGAGGGTGACTGCAACTTAGGTAATCAGTGTCTCGAGCATGGCTTCAAAAGTTGAAATGGTTGACCCATCCAATAGCCAGCCTGCAAAACTAGCAAACTGGTTTGGTTTAAGTTATAAAAACTCAGTAAATAACCACGCTCGTACTACAAATAAAATATACAAGTCAAGCATATCAGAATATTTTTCATAATTACCAAGTTGGTAAGAGTTCGCAATTATCAATTTTTTACTATCCTCTATTCCTTACACATGCCAAACTCCTCACACACACACACACACATATATGCCAAACTAATGGTCAAACATCCAAAGCATAAAAAGCACAAATTTGAATATCAACATAGTACATCATTTAACATAGAGTCCATTTTAATCATATGAAATATGAAGTTACACTTTTATACTTTATCACAAATAAGCATCTTTGAAATCATAAAATCGGTAAGTCAATGACACTTTCTTCAATTTGAATCAAACTTTCTTCAATTCGAAATAATCTTTCTTCGATTCCGACAGCCTTACAACAACTTACATTCCTGACATATACATTCACATTTTGTAACAACCGAGGATCTTAACTACAGTTACGCTAAGGGACGAGTGCCACATAATATATATCGTGTTTGGAAACATATGCTTTCGAGAGATGACTATCGGTAGATTCTTCGAGAATCCGACATTAGATGTTACGATGTACCACTCCAAACAGCCCATGTTATTTGGACCGTAACATTTTCATACAAACTCATATTTTTATGAATCTTATATCATCGGAAAGATGAGATCGAGATCTATAACTGTCATGTTGATCATTTATCCAAATTCAGAGTAGAGGTGAGTTAAAAATACATATCAAAATTCGGATGAACAGTAAATTTTGAAATTAACTAGAAGAATCTCAAACCTTCTCCACTTTTCTACATTTTTCCCCATCTTTCCAAATATCAAATAACCCCTACTATATAAAGAGGACACTATTCACTAATCACAAAATGAAAGAAAGAAAGAAGAACACGTTGGAGAGAAGAAGAAGAGAAGAAAAAGAAGAAACAAATGGAAAGAACAGAAGAGGAAAGAAAGAAGAGGAAAAAGCAATAAGGAAGGTTTGCATCCATGAAGCATAAAGGTTGAGGAGAACCAAGGATGAAGAAGGTAAGGAAAATCAAACCCAAGTTTTAGATATTGGTATTTTGACAATTTATTGATTAATGATATTGTTAAGTTGAAGTAATTGATGGTTGTAGAGGTTTAGTGATGAGAAAACAATGGTTGTTGGAAATCCCCAATTTGTTTGATTTTGGAAATAAGATAAAGTATAGATGATAGGTCGGATATGATTTGGTATTAAGAATAATATTGATTTTATTTTGGAGATTGGTTGAAGTTAATTACTTGTGCGGAGATTTAGTTTAAGTGTCAAGAAGATTGTGTGGAAAGCATAAAGATAAGACTAGAATTTTCTCTTACGTCACGACGCGATTTGGGAATTTTCCCAGGAATGCTCCTGGTTGGTTACGTGTCGCGACGCGAAAGGGGCTTGCGTCGCGACACGCAAGGCAAAATTATGGGTACGTCTCTGGATGATTTGCGTCGCCACGTGTACTGTCTTGCGTCACGACGCGTGGACAAATAATTTTCCAAAACAGATTCTAGCCATCCCAGTTTCACCCGAGCGCATTAGAGGCTACCCTATAAGTCTCATATAAACCCATATGTATAAATTACGTCTTAATATACGTACTTTATGCCTCAGAATGATAACCCTTATTTGAATAGGAAAATTTAACTTGATTCCGATCTATATATATATATATATATATATATATATTCTTAGTCCATTTTCTAATTGGAATTATCGATGATAGATCATCGCAAGAACCACAAGTTCTTCAGCGAAGCAATGAAAGGCTAACAGAACTTCAATACATTGAGTGGATATTTTCTTTAAAATTTGATTTCTTTTACTATGTTGTTATTCAAATAAGACTTATTTTTCGCTTTAAGGGCGATAGGCAATTTTATTATCAGTTATATTTTACTTAGTATGTTTTAAGAAAAGAAATGTTTTAAGACATATGATTCATGGTTTTCGAGGCATAGGGGAAAAACCCACCTCAATATGTAACTTGTACAGACATGGAATTGACGGACAGAGAACATGTGCACATGTAGAGGACTGAGGGGAGGACGATATGTAACGCCCTCATATCCTAGTTCAAGACTAGGGATTACAGATGCCCCTAGATCATATTTTCAGAGCTTGGAGGGTAGCATAGATCCGCACTCCCAGTTCTAATTCAGTGGCTTAGGGGACAGCGATACGTAACGCCCCAAGACCACTATAAAAAAATTTCAAAAATCATATTTTCAGGAAACAGTTTTCAGAGATCAGATTTTAGAAACAGTTTTCAGAAAGAAGATTTCAGAAAAGCTAAGTTTTATTAAAGATATTTCAGATAAGTTTTCTCTAATATAGCTAAGAGTTTTAGAAAAGACTATGATATTCAGATAATTCAATTTTCTAAAAGGCCCCTGATTTTGGAATTAAATGTTTCCATTATAGTATTTCGATTTTTACCGTCCACTCACTTAGATCGTACATCGATCTAACGCCCACTCCCAGTTTTATGTTCTTGCAAGTATTCTCGGAGGATGAGCTCAGGAGGACGGATACTGATGTAGTCACTATGGTTTGGAGTCCACCAGATCAAGTCAGAGAGAGTGTGAGTCCAATCAGTTCACGTAAAAGATATATATTAGTCATTATTTGTGATAGTCATTGTAAAAGTAAATGTAATTGAGTACACAATCATTAATGTTGAGTTTGTGAGTTATGTTATGAAGTCTAGGCTTCGGTCCCACACTTAAGATATTTAAATAAGAAAAAAAAATAGATTTATTATATGTTGTTGGACAATTATGACCCATAGCATCACTATTTGTAAAGAACATGATGTTTTTGTACAAATTAACTATGTGACAAAAGAAATTTTTATTTTATCATTTCGTAATTGGATTACTTAGATATATATAAATGATAAAAGTCCATATGGTTAAACTGGATTAATAAGATATGAGACAGTATTAATCCACGAATGATTTAATCATAAAATATCCATAATCGTAGTATTATCGAGACTGGACATCGATAATGTGGAATAGACTAGTATTACACTTGTACGCGTTATGGAAGCTTAACGGTATATTTCTCATATATTTAAGTATTGGATATTTATGCAAGTGTGATAAGAGGTTCTGTTAGCCGTTGGATCGGGAACAGCTTCGCTCTGGATAGACCTCTCGGAGTCTCATTTGTACTATGACTATTTGTCTATGGGAATCCGAATCAGGGTAGGTGTATGTGATCTTTAACCTGAGACTTGCATCATTATTACTTGCGATAATCAGTTTACTTTGGTTTTGGTCGTCCGGAGCTTTAATAGGTTCTGTGTACGCCTCTGCTGGGTTTACTGAGAATCGTAATGTATTGAGTGTGATATCAAGATGGCAGTATCACTTCAGTCATATGGAGATGATGGTAACACAGGATACAGAACTAGTACTCTTAAATGTTGCAGCTATTGAGATAGTATGACTAGGTCATGATTATCCGATTACAGAGACTAGTTGCTAGTGTTCCGATATATGCTTCGTACGGGGAAGACACAGAGCCAGCCCTATGCCTAGCATGTGACATTCGATACTGGATCGTATTACATGAATACATTGTATTACAACGTCTGATACAGATTATATTCATCATTGAATATTTCTAGAGAATTGGGTAGGCACGGTGCTTTGATAGAAGCCAACCATGTCTTGTAACTCAATGAGAACGTGGTAAGGGGTATGTACATGTTCGGATAGTCCGATGACCGTATTTAGTGCCAACATATCCATGAATCTCTTGGGTCGCTTCTGAAAGATTCACCAATGACATTTGACTCGAATAGAATTAATCTAGGATTAATTATGAGAGAGAAAAATTATTCTGGGATTAATTGCGACAAGAATTTATTTGAGGTTAAATTCATCTACAAGAGAGAACGCGATTAATTTAGAATTTATCAATTAAATAATATATCGGATATATTAATTGGAATTGGATTTCAATGTGAAATTAAAATTGGATTTTAATTCGGGCAAACGAATTAATTTGGAATTAATTCGTAAGCGACTATCGTAATAATTTTACAAGGCATTATTATTTAATTAAATTGGATTTAATTATGTCGCGACGTCAATACGTTCAATTCAAAATTAAACGAACTCGGGCCCAAGTAAAGTTGTGTGTTGAGTAGCCAACTTAACTTTTGAATTTAAAGTGGTGGGACCCACTTTATTTACATCACTTGTCACAAAGTTGATAGAAGTGGTTGGGCTTATTTAATGTAAAGCATTTAGCAACAAACCTAACTAGTTTTAGAAACTATTCCTCATCTCTCTTTTTCTCCCTCTCAAGGCCGAATATTGCTCTCTTTGGAAGATAAAATTTTGCTTCAAAAATTTGTAAAAGCTAGCACTTTTGTGGTCATTTGAGGTGATATGGAAACACACCCAGAGTTTAGAACTCAACAAAGCTTGGAGCTTCACCATCCTTGAAGAAATTTTTGAAATTTTTCTACCAATAAATGTGAGTATTTCCGCAATTCCACTTGAATTATTCACACACAAATTATTGTTTAGAGATCTTGTGGCATGTGTAGGACACTAACAATGGTATCTGAGCCATCTAAATTTGATTTGAATTCTAGGGTTCTTAACTTTAATTTGGGGATTTTATGCTTGGAGCATGTAAATTCGAAATTGATTGTTTGGTTGTGATTAAATGATGATAACTAAGAGTTATAAATTGTTCAATTGTGAAAAATTGATTGGATCAAAATTTCCCCAAATCCATCACTTGGCCGAATATGAACCCTATGAATATCTCATGGTAATTTTTGAAATTTTACAATTGGATGTGTTAAAAGCTTGAAATGAATATTGATTGTTGATTTAATTGGATTGAAATAAAAATTGGATATAATTTCTTGCCTATTGTTGTGAGTATGTAAGCATGTTGGATGAATTGATTTTGCTTCAATTTATGTTGGACATGAATTGGAATAATTAAACATGATTAATTAGATTAATTAATATTTTGGAAATATTAGATTAATTAATTAATTGTGTTTATTACATTTTAATTGGATTAATATGATATTTAGAATAATGTATTAATTGAATTTGTTGCATTTGGGCTAATGGGCTTGGTTGGGCCAGGTTTGGTTTTGGACAATTGGGTTGGATCCAATTGGGCCTAAAAACCATTTTCATAAAGTCCAAAATATGACTTTGGGCGTTTAATTATTTAATTGGGGCTAATGGACCAAAATTGATTTTTGGCATAGGGTGATTCCTAAATAGGCCTTGGCATTTTAGGTTTGATCCATAATGGCCAAAGTTCATACCTAAAGAATTAATTAAAAACCCATTGGACTTAATTGAATTGGCATTGGATGCTAATTGGGCCTTTAAGACCTAAATGGATTAGATTTGGAATCCAAGTCTAAAAGGTACTATTATAAGTGTAATTGTTTAATTTAGAATTACACATGAATTAGTATTGGATACAATTTAAATTGGATTTAAAATTATAATTCAAGAATACTTACTTTGAGTATTTATTCTTAAACGAGTTGGACTCGCGCAAATCAAATCGTTGTATGAACATTGGATGGTCATTAATTGAAGATTAATTAATTGGATTAGATTAATTTACAATATGCTTTGTGTGAATACTTGGATGTATTTGAATGAATAACGTATATCAGATGGATATTAGATGGGTGGGGGCAATTTTGGAAATTATTGTAAATATGGTATTTATTTAAATTGGACCTATGTGTCCAGCCTTTCACCTCATATTCTCTTTGTATTTCTCTTCTCACCAATTCCCCTCAATGTAAATTAGGTTTCTTATACTGTTATGTAACTGGGTAGAAGAATGTAAAGTGCTAGCGGGAGAGAGAAGAGAGAGATTTATTCTAGGAATAAATTGTATTATATATCCATCCGCATATCATTATTAATTTATCGAGCCTTATTATGCTTTTAGAATGCATGTTTTAGGGTGTATGATGAGACCTAATTAAAGATAATAAATTGGTTGCCAATTTACGAAAAACACCCTCACTTTTATATTAAATGTTTTTCTTTCCATTGAGTGGTTCTCTATCAAGATCCAAGATTGACTTTGATTTGTTGGCCAAAGTCAAGATCATTGTCCATCGCGGATGTGTTTGAACCATGAAAGCTTTGTTATATATCGCATGTCTTGGGCAGTTTTGACTTGTTGGCCAAAGTCAAGGTCACTTCTTTTTCATCGACGTGGATTACGAAGCTTTCCCACTATCAATGGGTCGCGCTTATCTAGAATCATTAAGCTTGTTGAGCCAAAGCCAAGGCTTAGTTGATTCAGAGGAAACAGGTTAGGAAATATATTGGATATATGTTTTGCACTTGGATGTCAACCTACCCAATCTAGGAATTGGATGGGTCCAATTGATCTTAGAGATCTACCTAGTTAATTTTTATACAGTTTGTTGGCCAAAGTCAAGGTTGTGTATTATTTAACGGGATCCTAGTCCACTAGGAAACTAGGTTTCCCGAGTACTCAACAGAGGGTTAAAGGCTCACCGAAAAGTAGTGAGAGGCCAGTATTAAATTTGTAATTTCGTTTAATACTCGCTAATACATGAAAAATAGTGAGAGGCCAGTATTATATTAGTTGGACTAATATGTATTTTATTATTTTCTTTGAACAGTTAGACTGTACAAGACATTACTCAACTTGTAGTTGGTTATATAGTTGGACTATAGTAACCATTACATTTTGAGTGTACCCGAAATCGTTGATTGGATAGTTGTACTATAGCAATCAAGATGGCTTGAAAGATTAGCTTTAGGGACATCATCATGGGTGACAATGTCTTTAACGACTCCAATTTTCAAGATTGAGAGATGAACCTCAAGATAGTCATGTGGGCTGAGAAGTTACTATATGTAATAGAGAAACCTCTCGGGCCTGAACCCGGAGTTGAGCAGACAGTATATCATGAGCTTTGGAAGACTCATTGTGATGATAACTATATTACTCAATCTTTCATGCTTTCTGCAATGACTCCTCAATTTCGTTGTCAAAACAAAGGATTGGATCCTTTTAACATGATGTTGAAATTGAAGGATCTTCACAGATCTAACCTTAGTTCTCAGAAGTACGATTTGCAAAAGAAGTTATTTCGTTCGCGTATGTCAGAGGGTACATCTTTCGAATACTATGTGTCGTAGATGATTGCTGACATCGAACAGCTAGGTCAGCTGGCCATTACCTTCAAAGCCGAGACTTCCATAGATTTGATCTTACAGTCTCTGTCTGACTGTTGGGGTGGGTTCATCATGAACTACAATATGATGAACCAAGAAAAGATTCTTGAAGAGTTAATGACGATGCTGAAAGAGGCAGAACTAGAGCTTTTGAAGGGCAAGAAGCGCGAGGCGCATCTTACTTCGACATCCCAGAAAGCCAAGGCTTGGCCGAAGGCTTCTTTGGCTGTAAAGAAGAAAAAGAAAAAGAGCAAGGCTAAATCGTCAAAGTCTTCTGGGAAGACAAAGGACAAATCCCAAAACCTCTGCCTACACTTGGAAAATGGGGTCACTGGAAGCGTGACTGTCGTGAGTACAAGGCGAGCTTGAAGGAAGCGAAGGCGGGCAAGGCTCCGACTTCAGGTATGTTTGTTATTGAAATAAACATATCCACTACTGGTTTTAAAAATTGGATTTTTGATTCTGGATATGGTACTCGCATATGTACTGATGTGCAGGATCTATAGATTATCAGGAGACTGGCTTCAGGAGTGATCGACCTACAAGTCAGAAATGGGACGAGAGTCGTCATTTTGGCCATTGGAACCTATGTTTTGAATCTGCATTCGGGGCATGTAATTACATTAGGTGACTGTTATTTTGTACCTAGTTTGACTAGGAACATCATATATGTATCTAGTTTAATCTGATGTGGGTATACCTTTGTATTTTGGAATACTGGGTGTTTTGCATATAAATATGATATTATGATATGTACAACAGATGTTAATAATGGTCTTTATATTTTGAATATAAATGAATCTCAAACATATAATATGACAAACAAAAGGCTCAAATTGAGTAATACAGATGAGACTTATTTGTGGTATTGTCGTCTGGGACACATTAACATGACTCGTATATAAACTCTTTCGAAGAATAGATACTTGGACGGATTTGATCCTAATTCATATGATTTCTGTGAATCATGTTTGTTAGGTAAAATGCCTAAAACACCTTTTAGTGGTAAAGGTGTACGTGCCATCGAGTTGTTAGCCCTCGTTCATAGTGACGTACGCGGGCCCATGTCTAGCCAGGCAAGAGGTGGATATGAATACTTCGTAACCTTTACGGATGATGCATCACGTTATGGTTATGTGTATCTTATGAAACATAAATCGGAAACTTTTGAGAAATTCAAAGAGTTTCAACATGAAGTAGAAAACCATAACGGAAAAAGTATTAAAACATTACGGTCAGACCATGATGGAGAATATTTAAGCAATGAGTTTCAAGAATACTTGAAAGAATATGGTATTCTTTCACAGTGGACTCCTCCCGGAACACCTCAATTGAACAGTGTGTCCGAACGGAGAAACCGAACCTTGTTAGACATGGTAAGGTCAACAATGAGTCACACTGAGCTACCAATTTCCTTATGGGGATACGCATTGAACAATGTAATACTTATTTTGAATAAGGTCCTGTCAAAGTCTATTGGACAAACTCAATATGAAATATGGACAGGAAAGAAACCGGGTTTCACATTCCTAAAGATTTGGGATGCTGGGCATATGTTAAACATTTGGATGGTACCAAACTAGAACCCAAATCGGATAAGTGCCTATTTGTAGGTTATCCTAGGGAAACCAAGGATATTACTTCTTAAACCCACAAGAGAACAAAATATTTGTTACTCTTCATGCAGTTTTCCTCGAAAAGGAATTCATAGATGTAGTGATTAGTGGGAGGAAAGTAGAACTCGATGAAAATCAGAGTGATACTGTTCCGGGTACCGACCCCCTCACGGAACACCAACAGTCCATCAAGTATGAGACTGTTCCAAAATCTTCTAATACACAAGAACCGCTTAAGTCGGATAAAGTCAGAAAACAACCTGAGAGGTATGGGTTTCTGATCTCACCTTATGTAGATATTAATCTTATTGAGGAAGATGAACCGGCTACGTATGAGGAAGCGATACAAGTTATCGACTCCTCTTTGTGACAAGAAGTTGATGAGTGGTAATTATATCACTACTTCTCACTTATTTAACATAATATTTTGTTTAGTTTCTCGAGTTTTATGAACGTTTTGATGTGTTTTTGTTTATTTTGCAGATAAAAATATTATTGGGACTTAATGGAATCAACTCGGGGCTAAAATGATGAAATCCGGAGAAAAAAAGGTCAAAAACGAAAATTTACTGTACGCATCACGAAGTGCAGTCCTAATTTCTAGTTTTGCATAAGTTTCTTATTTTGGCCATAACTTTTGCATCCGATATCCGATTGAGCTGATTCAAGTCGAAGATTAAAGAAGACTCAAAGATCTACAACTTTGAAGAATAAAGTAATTTCGAATTCTGAATATTGCATGACCGAAATTGATGAACATCCGAAATTATGTTATGTTTAATTACTAAAGTCATTATCAAAAATATAAAAATTTGTCAAACTTCCACCAAACATGCAAGCATGTTTTGTGCCATGTTTGGTGTCTTGTTTGGTTCCATGTTTGGTGGAGTGTCTTGTGGCATTTTTGGTGGAGCAATTAGTGGAGCAATTGGTGCATAAATTGGTGGAAGCCTTTAGATTCTCCTATAAATACCAAACCATTTCATTTGTAATTCTCATGCTTTCCTTAGGTTTTTTTTAAGGAATTTAAGGATTGCATTTTGTTTGTTTATTTTTTGTTATTTAAATTATGTATTTTTATTTTCAGTAATAGTAGTAGTTTCTTTTTCTTCTCTTTTCTTTTATGTTTAGTAGTTAGATTTCCGCTAGGGGAAGGGTGAAGCTTTTATTATTTTAATTTAGATTAATCTCCCTTAATTATAATATGGAAATTATAATTCAAACTAAAAGGTTTACCGCCTTAATGGCTGATTTTATTTATTTGACATAATGTGACACCGCCTATATGACCGGTCTTTAGGTGACAGATAATTACCGCCTATATGGCTGGTTTATGGACAAATAATGATATCGCCTTTATGGCTGGTTGGACTTAATTAAAATTTGACTTAATGAGGATACCACATATATGGTCAGTTGATTATATTACGGATAATTTATGTATTATAATAAGGGAGATTTCTAAATTAGATATAGTAAAGGTGGATCCCCCAACCCCCAGCATTTTATTTTTATTCTAGGGAAGTGATGAAACACAATATTAACAAGCTTAATAATTGACTTAATTATATAATGGGTAATTCTTTAGTTTATTTATTGAGTCTTAAGCTTAATGCTTCTTGTTGCCTGATCACCAATAAGATTGATGTGGTAAACTTAAAATGAACTTGAAAAAGAGACTTTAGGTTTCAGCCTTAGATTCAATAGCTCACGATCTTCCTTGAGGATAGATAACCCTTTAATAGATTTCCTTACATGATAGACATATACCTGTTGGGCGGGGGTAGCCACTTTTGGAACTTAAACTTAATGAATCCAGGTAATTTGGTTAACATAGACATATGGTTTAATTGGATTACACTGGGTATTTGCATATGACCATCGGAAGAGGCTTTTGCATATCTTCGTGTTCCAGGTTAGCAAACTAAATTAGTACACATATATAAGAGAATCAATTCATCATTAGAAAATATTGTGTGGAATCACAACCCTAGATTTTTGTGTCTTTTGTTTATTTTTCCTTTGTATTTTCTTTTGTGTCTTTATTTATTTATTTAGCAAATTCACATTCAACCAACCAAAAGCAATCAATCCATTCTCCATTTAATTAGATACCTGTAAATAAATAGTATCAATAATTAATAACAAGAGTAGAAATTAAGTTCTCGTGGGATCGATATTTTTATACTACTTGAACGACACGTGCGCTTACGTTATACGCGTGTGATTACGCACCGGTCAAGTTTTGGCGTCGTTGCCGGGGACTTATTTTTCTTGTGTTATTAATTTTGAAGCTATCTAATTTACTTGTATCTATTTTTTGTTTATCAGTAATTTTTACTACTTTTTTTATTTTTTCAGGTGGTTGACATGGATCTTTACTGGGAGATAGAAAGATTATGAGCTTTACTAGAAGAAGATACATCCCAAATCAGGGAGCAACAGTCTGGTTTTTTGAGGCCTGTTTTCCAGCCTAACTATCACTGGATGCTTAAAAGCAGCATCAAGCAAATGAACTTGGCATTGTATTACCATCACTCTCAAGAGTCGAGACTCTTATCGAGCTTGACCTTATATGTTCAATCAAAACTTGAATTGGCCCTCATCTAATAATTGCAGATCCACCAGTATTCAACATCTAAATGGATAGTAAACAACACATTTCAAATAAAAACGAGTTCGACTTTCACAACAATTGCCATAAATATCAATGCAAAATTATCAAGAGAAAATATTAAAAAATCAGTCTTTATCCAGAAATTTTAAACAGGAACCAGAAATTGCAGTCACAAACTAACAAATTCAAATGAAAATTTGAGAATCACCTATCAGAGAAGAGAATCCCTGCACAGAAACAACAAATACAAAACAAAAGAGTCCATTTTTTGGACACAAAACTCTTAGAAGTTAATTCAATTCCTCCTCCTCTACTCTTCCAAGTCATTTTGCTCATTTTTTTTCTCTATTCTGAAAACCAATCAAATAGCTACAACCAACCACCCAAACCAAAAGCTAAATCAAATAAATACCCATTTCAAATCTCAAGTCAACTAACTCAGCACACCCGAATTCAGATCCAATTTCTCTAAAAACTCAACAACTAATCTAGAAAACTATTATAGCAACCAAAACTCAGCATTGAAAAAGAAAAACAAGCAAAAACGTCACCGTCACCGAGACCAGAAACGTCGATGTCGTCGAGAGACCAGAAACGTCGAGAGAGAGAGAGAGAGCATAGGAGGCCGAGAGAGAGAATACCAGAAACCCTAGGAAAAATGGTTTCGTTTAAGGCGGCCGCCTCAAGCCACCTCACGCCAGGCGGGCGTCTCACAAAAAACCGAAATAGGCGGCCACCTCGACGTGCCGTCGCCGCGAGGCGGCGTCGCGGCTCCTCGAGGTGGCCGTCTTAGCCGAGTTTTTAAACACTGGTAACAACATCGGGCGCTTACTGTAGTGCGCACTGCGTGCGTGTTGTGCTTTGAAACACGTCGGACTCCGTATCATCATGAATATTTTTCTATGGACTGGTAATGGAATATAATATTCTTTTTTATTACTTAAAAACATCTATACTCTATATCCATTGGTTTGACCAGTTTCTGCTACGCGGGCCCCGGTCCGGCCTTATGGGATCCGAATCTGCCCCAACAAAACGATTTCAGAGCAGGTCTTATCCACGTAATATATTTTTATTAAATAAGAAAATCATGCGTTACATGTTTGACATGTATTTGAATCTAAATTTATATTTTTAATTTAATAATACATAAGTCATTTTTGATATGCATTACATGTTTTAAATTAAAAAATTTTATTGGCCCAACATGTTATTTAATGAAATGATGTCATAAATATCCCATTATTAGGTGATTGCATTTTAAGTGATAGCATTGATAATATTTGTGTATTATTGGATCGTCCATCATGTTAATACAGAGATGAATAAGTTCTTATTACTTGTATCCAATACCGTCATAATTGTGAGAGGCATAAGTGGTCGGAACTTAGGTCGTTCTGGTAAACATTTGATGTAACGTGATGAGTTCGCGTAATCACCCAATACCATCATTATCGTGATGATGTATTTACAAATCTCATTAGTGCATATTGTCAAGTATACACCTGGAACACCTCTTAATCTAATACCGTCATTATTGTGAGGATAAAAAATAGTTCATGACCAAAATTAAGAGTCATATAGATGTGATTGACCAATGATTTCTACATAATGAGTTTATGAAGGCCAAAATCGTCATTATTGTGAAGTAGGAGTAAATGTCATGGGGTCCACTTCCCGCTATGAATTGTTATTGTCAAATTTCTATTTTTCCGTTCAGAGAGATTACGAAATTATACAAAGTAATGAGATAACACTAATAGATTTAAAATCCATAATTGTATTGGTGTTTTGTATTGATATGAAAATATTCTAATATTGTTTATTGTTGTTTTTCAAATGGCAGCTGCAAATCCATTAGCATGAATTTTGGATTCTAATAAATTGAAAGGAGCCAAAAACTACTTTTAGTGGGAGATGAACATTCGCCTTGTCTTGAAGTTATGGGGATTAAGCTATATGATGCTTAATCCATTGCTTGTCGAAATCGATCCTGATTCCACTCCCGAAAAGTGTAAGACATTTGAAAAATGGAACGATGATAACCTAGGGTGAAATCCTATAACTTAGGATGGATGGTTCATGATTTGCTGAGACAGTACATCGATTTTCCTGTTGCTTGGAGTATTATGAGAAAACTCAAGGTGTTCTTTGAAGTAAATTAAGAAATTGAGATATGTCAGAGGTCTAAGAAGTTATTTCATGCTACGCTCAAGGATGGAGGAGCGATTAGTATTCATGATTGACCATATCTAATATCTAAAACGACATGGAATTATAATTGATGAAAGACTGGGTCAAAATCTGATTCTATCTTCTCTACCCGGTACATAAGTTGGCTTTATGTTGAAATTTCATATGCATTCAATGAAAGCCGCTAATGAAGTGCTTATAATATGTTGCAGGATGGAACATGATTTGAAGAAAGAGAATCCAACTTTATACCTCCATGGTGGAGCAAGCTCTTCGAAGACTTCTAGGAAGTCGAATAAGATTAAAAAGGGAAAGAATAAGATAACGAAGAAAG
>SKCR01050856.1:0-38471 GCA_019454045.1 Zanthoxylum bungeanum | reverse complement strand
ACTTACCACTGCATATCGGTATTCCTCTTAGGAAAAACGCATGGTGAGCAACAATTACATTGTTCTCATGTGAGATGTATAAGTATTATATTTTGGTTTCCTTAGGACAACCTACAATTAGGCACTTATCCAATTTGGGTTCTAGTTTGGTATCATCCAAACATATGCCTAGCATTCCCAAATCATCAGGAGTGAGAAAGCCCAGCTTCTTCCTGTTCATATCCAATATGAAATCTGTCAAACAGATTTTCATGGAACCTTATTCAAAATAAGTATTGCACTGTTAAATGCTTATCCCTTTGAAGGAAAATGGTAGCTCAGAGCGACTCATGATTAACCTTATCATGTCTAACAAAATTTGGTTTCTCCGTTCGGACACATCGTCAAACTGACGTGTTCCGGGAGGAGTCCTCATTGAAAGAATACTATACTCTTTCAAGTATATGAGAAACTTATTGCTTAAGTATTTTCATCATGGTCAAACCGTGATGTTTTAATACTTTAGCCGATCTATTCGTCTATTTCGTGTCGAAACTCTAAAAGTTTCTGATTGTGTTCTTCAAAAGAAACACAACCATAACGCGATGCCACATCTGTAAAGGTCATGAAATATTCATATCCACCTCTAGCCTAGCTATACATGGGCCCACTTACGTCACTATGAACAAGGGCTAATAGATCGGTGGCACTTACACTTTTACCAAGTACAAGGTATTTTAGGTACTTTACCTAATGAACTAGATTCGTAGACATCATTTGAATGGAATCAAATCTGTCCTAGTATCCACACTTCAAAAGTGTGGATATACGAGTCTTGTTTAATGTGTCCCAGTCAACACTGCCACAAATAAGTCTTATCTGATCAAATCAGTTTGAGCTATTTGTTCGTCATATTATATGTTTGAGATTTATTTATATTCAAAATATAAATACTGTTATTCACATATAATGTGTTTATCTCAATATCATCTTTATAAAATAAAACAATTTAGTGTTCTAGAATATAAAGGTATACTCGCAACGAGTTATACTCGATATAGAGATAATGTTTCTAGTCAAACTAGTTACATTATAACAGTTTCCTAATTTGAGTACACACCCAAATGGTAGTTCCTAAACTTAGGTATCTGCGGTTGAAACAGCTATTGTCGTCCCGTTTCCGATTCGCAGATTAATCTCAAATGATGTCAGTATCCCGTTCAAAACAGATTCTGAACATCAATACATATATTTTATGTACCACACTAAGTATTCAAATCTAATTTTAATACTAGTAGTGAACATAATGTTTGACAAACATATTTGAAGTCAGAGCCTTGCTCGTCTTCAATTCCTTCATGTCTGCTTTGTCCATACGGCAGTCACGCTTCAATGACCCCGTTTGCCACAATTTAGGCAGACATCTTGGGATATGTCCTTTATCTTCCTAGAAGATTATAATGATTTTGCCTTTGCCCTTTTCACATTCCAGAAGTCTTTGGCCAAGCCTTGGCCTTCTAGAATATCGAAGTAAGATGCGCCTTGCGCTACTTGCCTATTGCAAACTTTGACTTTGGTCTCATTGAGAATAGTCATTAACTCTCCAAGAGTTGTTTATTGCAATTCAATACTTCTAAGATCTAAGAATAGATCTATGAAGATCCTTCAATTTCTTCATCATACTTTAAGGATCTAATCCTTAGTTCTGATTAGGAAATTAAGGAGTCATTATGGCAAGCATAATGGATTAAGCACTAAAGTTATCATCACATGAATCTTCCAAATATCATGCTCTACTATTTACTTAACTCATGGCTTAGGCCTAAGATGTTATTTTATCAAATAAAGTAACTTCTTAGTTTCAGGACTATCCTGAAATTTATTCCCAATTTGAAAATTAAAGTCGTCTAAACACATTTTCTCTAGGATAATGTTTCAAACACTAATCTTTCAATTTAATCTTGATTCTAATAGTCCAACTATTAATCAACGATTTCAGGTACAATCTAATGTAATGATTACTATAGTCTAACTATATAACTTATTACAATTTTATTGGTTAAAATCAAATATATATTGATTATTATAATCCAATTATATAATCATTATAAATGATTGGTAAAATCCAAATATATTGATTACTATAATCCAATTATATAATCAACTATAATTGAAAGGTAAAATTCAAATATATATTGATTACTATAATCCAATTATATAATCAACTATAATGAAGTAGTTGAATACAGTCTAACTGTTAATTTAAAACAACTATTAAATATTAGTCCAACTAACATTTAATTTATTTGACGAATGGTATTTGATTGAGCGCGTATGGCAAGTATCTAAACGAATATTGCAAATTAATTCTTGCCTCCCACTATTTTTCGGCGAGCCTCTAACCCTCTGTCGAGTACTCGGGAAACCTAGTTTCCTAGTGAGCTAGGATCCCGTTAAATAACACACAACCTTGACTTTGGCCAACAAGCTGTATGATATTTAACTAGGTACATCTCAAAGATCAATTGGATCACATCCAATTCCTAGATCCAGTAGGTGGACATCCAAGTCCGAAACATATATTTTATATATGCCAATATATCGAATATATTACCTAACCTTTTTCCTCTGAATCAACTAAGCCTTGGCTTTGGCACAACAAACTTAATGAGCCCAGTTAAGCGGAACCCATTGACATGGAAAGCTTCGTAATCAATGTCGATGGACAAGAAGTGATCTTGACTTTGGCCAACAAATCACAACTTGGACAAGACACCGATATGGAACAAAACTCTCATGATTCAAACACATCCGCAATTGACAAAGGTCTTGACTTTGGCCAACAAACCAATGCCAACTTTGGATCTTGAGTAAGAATCACTCAACGGAAGGAAAAACGCTTAATATGATTTGAAGGGTTTTTCGCGGTGCAAATTGGCAACCAATTTATTATCTTTGTTAAGGGTCATCATCATACACCCTTAAACATGCATTCTAAATACATAATAAAGTGCGTATAAATAAATAAATTAATAATGATATACGGATGGATATGTCACAAATGTTCCTAGAACAAATCACTCCCTTTCCTCTCCCCGGCTAGAACTATTCTAACTTCTACCCAATTACAAAATACAATAAAGAAACCTCATTTACATTGAGGGGAATAGGTGAGAAGAGAATACAATGAGAGAGGAGATTAAAAGGCTGGACACGTAGGTCCAATTTAATAAATTCTAAACTTATTACAACAATTTCCAAAACTGCCATTCTAATATCCATCCGATATACATTATTCATACAACACATTCATGTATTCATACAAATCATGTTATTCAATCAATCTAATCCAATTAATTAATCTTTGAATTAATGACCATATAATGTTCATACAACGATTTGATTTGCGTGAGTCAAACTCGTTTAAGAATAAATACTCAAAGTAAGTATTCTTGAATTATATTGAACTATAACTTAAATCCAATTTATTTGTATTCAATACTAATTCCAATTTATTTCCAAATTAAATATATACACGTACTTATAAGCCTTAAAGACTTGGATTCCAAATCCAATCTTAATGGGTCTCAAAGGCCCAATAACATCCAATGTCATTTCAATTAAAGTCCAATGGGCTTTTAATTGATTCTTAAGGCATGGGCTTTGGCCATAATGGATCAAACCCAAAATGCCAAGGCCCAATAGGAATCACCCTATTGCCAACAAATCAATTTAGGCCCATTAGGCCTAATTAAATTCTTTAAAGGGCCAAGTGATGTATTTGGACTTGATGGAATTGGTTTTGGGCCCAATTGGATCCAATCCAAAAGTCCAAAACCAAACTTAGTCAAACAAAGCTCATTAAGCCCAAATACACACTTTTAGCTCAATTCATAATTAAAGGCTTATTAACATAATTATAATATTCCAAATATCACAATTACTTTAATTAAAGTGTATTAGCCATGATTAATTAATTAAACTCAATATTTCCAAAATACCAATTAACTTAATTAATCATGCTTAATCCAATAATTCATGCTCAACACAAATTGAAGCCAAAATACATCATTTCATGCTTAACACAAATTGAATCCTAAATTCATCATTTCATGCTCAACATGCTCTTTGATTTTAAGATAAACATTATTAACTTTGATTCTAATCCAATCAAACCAACAATCAACATTTAAACATGCATTTAAACACATCATTTCATGTTACAAAAAATCAAAAACTGCAGTACTATTCACTGCTATATTCGGCCACCCTAATATTTTTTTTAATTTTTGATCCAATCAATTTATTTCAAATCTAATCATGCACAACTCTAAGTTAACATAATCTAAGCATGCTCAAAGCATCAATTTGAAGAAATCATGCTCAAAACATAAAAGCCCCAAATTTTAGTCTCATGAACCCTAAAATTTTCATGCTTAAAATTGGCTCTGATACCATTGTTAGTGTTCCTAGAACATGCCAAGGATCTAATAAGCATGAAAACATGTTCACAAATTCAAAATAAGTTGCGAAATTACTTACATTGAATGGATTTGGAGCTTTTAAAATTTTGAGAAGAAGATCCAAGATCCAAGATGCTTCCTTTGTTGATTCCAAGCTTTGAGTTGAAGATCTCCAAGATCCTTCCTTTGTTGATTCCAAACTTTTGAAGTTGTTTCCCTATCACCTTTGTCGATTTCTCCAAGTGCTAGCTAACTTGATTTTGCCACAAAATCAAAGAGAGGGAGACAAGAAGCTCACGCCCATGGAGCTCCAAGTTCACGCCAAACACCTTGTGTTTTAGGGTTTCCTACTTGTTCAAGTGTTGTGTTACCCAAGTGAAGAGAGAGAGAAGAGTTTTAGGTAAAACCAATTTACCCTTTTTACCTAAACAGGTAGTTGGGTAAATGGTTTCACCAAAACCATTCCAAGGTAGTTGGATGGTGGGTGGCTTGGCATAAATGCCAACTACCCTCCCAACTACCACATTAAAGTGGGCCCCACATTTGAATTCAAAATTCAAATATCTCTACGAACATTTGCCGCGGCTCGGTTCTGTTTAATCTAATTAAACGAACTTTCATCGCTAAATAATTAAATCTAATTTAATTAAATAACGATGCCTCGCAAATATATTACGAATGTCGTCTACGAATTAATTCTAAATTAATTCACTCGTTCGCATTAAAGTCCAACTTTAATTTCGTAATGAAATCCAATTCATATTAATATATCCGATATATTAATTTTAGCCCATACGAATAAATTAAATAGAAAAATCAAATTTAACAATTAAATTTATTCTACCGATTAATTCCAAATTAATCGCGTTCTCTCTCTTCTGAACACATTTAATCCCAGATTAAATAATACCTCAATTAATCCTAGATTAATTTTCTCCATCTTAATTAATCACAGATTAATTTTCTCTCTCTTAATTAATCCCAGATTAATTCTAATTTAAATCAACTGTCATCGGTGAATCTTTGGGAAGCGACCCAAGAGATCCCTGGATATGTTGGCAGTAAATACGGTCATCGGATTATCCGAATACGTGCGTACCTCGTACCACGTGCTTACCGATTTACAAGACATGGTTTGCTTCTAGCAAAGCACCGTGCCTACCCAATTCTCCAGAAATATTCTTACTGGAATATATAATCTATGTCAGGCGTAGTATACGTAGTATGCGTATTGCGATCCAGTATCGGATTGTCACGTGCTAGGCCTGGGGCTGGAGTCGTGTCTGCCCCGTACGAAGCACATGTCGGATGTCTGGTAACTAGTCTCTATTATCGGATATACATGACCTAGTCATAATATCCCGATGACTGCAGTACTTAAGAGCACTAGTACCGTATCCTACGTGACATCATCTCCACTATGACTGGAGTGACACTTCCATCATGACATCACACCCAATACTCTACGATTCTCAATATACCAGCATTGGCGTACACAGAACCGATTAAAGCCCTGGACGACCAAAAACAAGCATACCGATTGTCGCAAGTATTAGCGATGCAAGTCTCAGGTTAAGACCAAATACACCTACCCTGATTTCGGACTTCCATAGACACATAGTCATACCACCAATGGAATTCGAGGGGTCTATCCAGAGCGAAGCTATTTTCCGTACCATCGGTAAAACACAACCTCCTATTACACTTGCATGAGTATCCTATACCCAAATATATGAGAACTATGCCGTTATGATCTCACATAACACGCACAAGTGTAATACTAGTCTATTCCGCATTATCGATGTCCAGTCTCGTTAATACTACGAACTAGGGATATTTAATGATTAATCCTTCGTGGACTGATACTGTCTCATATCATCTCAATCCAGGAACTAATCATAGGGATCATAGGGACCTCCTATCATTTATACATCTAGGTGATCTAATCACAAATGATTAGAGTGCAATCTCTTTGTCACATAGTTAATTTGTACAACAACACCATGATCTGTACAAATAGTGACGCTATGGGTCATAATTGTCCAACAGAGAGAGCTCCAGTAGACAAACCGAGGCTACCAGACTACAATTTTTCTATTTCCCCAGGAGAACTGGTTTTGGTCCTTAAGAAGATGGGGAGTGAGGTAAGATGGCCCCAACGAAACAGAGAAAGTTCCAAAAAGAATGACACCAGTAAATGGTGCGAATTCCATCGGGACTACGTCCATACTACAGCTGAATGCGTAGCATTGAGGTTGGAGGTCCTGGAGCTACTGAACAAAAGATTGCTGAGGGATTTACTTACAGAGAAAGGAAAAACTACCTTAGCCCGAAGAGACGAAAGGGATGGCCAATGAGAGGCACCAATACCACCTCCACCAATCGACAACAAATGAATTTCATTAAGGGGGATCAGAGGTCAGTGGGGTTTCCTACTCAGCAGCCAATCGACATACCAGGGCAGTCATGACGAACATTTCTCACTCTACAATGTCCATGGAGAGGATGTTTACCAATCTGATCATGAAGTTCCCAGACGACAATAATTCCGGTAGTACGAATCCACATCATGATGCTTTGGTGATCTCCTTACAAGTGGCCAACTTTATGATCAAACGAGTACTAGTGGATACATGATCTTCAGCCAACATCGTCTTTGCTACAGCCCTAGCGGACATGAGAGCCGAACTGGAGAAAGTTAACAGACGAACAACGTGTTAATTGGGTTCAGTGGTGAGCAGAAATTCACCATGGGAGAAATAACTCTTCCAGTCTACGCAAGAGGGGTCAACAAGATGACTACTTTCCTAGTCTTAGACTGTCCTTCAGCCTACAATCTTATCGTATGGAGACCATGGATTCACGAAATGATAGCTTTGTCATCCACATATCACCAAGTTCTGAAGTTTCCTACAAAGTGGGGGATTCAGGAAATAAGGGGAGACCGGGCTGCTTCAAGAGGATGCTACCAGACGACATTGAAGGCTAAAATCCATTTCGCATAGCAATTACAGGACGGACCTCATCATTTGAAGCCGACACTTCCAAATATTGAAGAACTTGATGAGGTCCAAATTCATTCTGAACATGTGAATCACAAGACACAAATAGGAGCAAACTTGGATCCCAAGTTACGAGCATACTTGATTGAATTTTTGCAAAAATGACACAACCAATTCGCATGGTCGCATAAAGACATGACTGGTATTGACCCAGGATTAATTACCCATCAACTCCATATAGATCCAGACTACCCTCCTGTCAGGTAAAAGAGAAGGAAGTTCGCCCTAGAGAGGAATCAAATCATCGATGAAGAAGTTCAAAAATTACTACAAAATGGTGCCATAGAGGAAGTCCAATTCCCAGAGTGGCTAGCTAATGTGGTGGTAGTGCGAAAGAAAAATGGAAAGTGGAGAGTTTGTATTGACTTCACAGACCTAAACAAAGCTTGCCCGAAGGACTCGTTCCCACTACCTTATATCGATCAAATGCTTGATGCTACAGCCGGACATGAATTGTTAAGTTTCATGGATGCATATTCTGGCTACAACCAAATCCTCATGCATTCAGACGACCAAGAGAAAACAGCCTTTGTCACCAATAAAGGCATTTTTTGTTACAAAGTAATGCCTTTCGGCCTCAAAACCGCAGGAGCCACATACCAAAGAATGGTCAACAAGATGTTCTCTCAACAGATTGGGAAGACAATGGAAGTCTACATAGATGACATGCTGGTGAAATCTTCGAAATCTGATCAACATCTTGAGCACTTGGAGGATGCATTCAACATAATGAATAAGTATGGGATGAAGTTGAACCCAACAAAATGTGCATTTGGAGTAGCCTCAGGAAAATTCTTGGGATATGTTGTCACACGACGAGGAATAGAAGCAAACCCAGATCAAATCAAATCCATACTTGAAATCCCCTATCCTTCCTGCCCGAAAGATGTCATGTGACTAGCGGGGAGAATTACATCTTTAAATAGATTCATCTCCAAGTTGATAGATAAGAGTTTTATGTTCTTCTCAGCCATTAAAAAAGCAAAAAACTTTGAATGGACTCCAGCCTGCGAAGAAGCTCTTAAAGAACTCAAGCGGTACTTAACTTCACCACCTCTGTTGTCCAAACTACTCGACAATGAAAGACTTTTCCTTTACTTAGGAGTCTCAGATCGAGCTGTGAGTGCAGTCTTGATCAGAGAGGAAAATGAGACCCAACTCTCAGTCTACTACGTGAGCAAGGCATTACTCGATGCGGAGTCACGCTACTCACATATGGAAAAACATGTGTTAGCTTGGTAATGGCTGCAAGGAAGCTATGACCCTACTTTCAAGGACACTCAATCACTGTTTATTCAGCATTCCCTCTAAAGAGCATACTGCATAAGCCGTAATTGTCTGGAAGACTAACGAAATGGGCAGTAGAGCTGAGAGAACACGACATAACTTACCAACCCAAAACAGCAATCAAGTCTCAAGCCTTGGCTGATTTTGTAGCAGACGTCAGTCCCAGTCTGAATGTTTCAAAAGATATTGAGGTTAATTCAATCCAAACGACATCACTTTGGAAGCTTTCAGTCGACGGTTCCAGTAATAAGAAAGGCTACGACCTGGGAGTCGTGATCACTACTCCTGATGGTGATGTACTACGACAAGCAATCAAATGTGGTTTTAGGGTTACAAACAATGAGGCAGAGTATGAGGCATTGATAGCAGGACTCAGTTTGGCTAAAGAGCTTGGAACAAGGAGGATAAAGGTGAAATCAGACTCTCAGTTGATAGTCAACCAACTCCAAGGTTCATATCAAGCACGAGATCCTCAAATGGCATCCTATTTACAGAAGGTGAAAGACATCCAGTCGACATTTCAAGAATTTACAATAACCCAAGTCCCGAGAAGCGAGAATACTCAAGCGGACGCATTGGCTACCCTTGGTTCGACAATGCACGGGGACAAACCTCAATCAATTCCCGTTGTATATTTGAACTGGCCAGCAATTTGGAAGGAAGAGAAGGAAGTCACCTCCATCACTTCAGACGACTCATGGATGACACCACTCATGAAATACCTGCAAGAGGGGCTACTTCCAGAAGACAAAACTGAAGCAAGAAGAATTCAAAGACAGGCAGCAAGGTTCACTATATTCGACGGACAGTTGTTGAAAAGGTCGTTCTCTGGACCCTACTTAAAATGCCTTACTCATGATCAAGCACATCATTTATTGTCAGAATTACATGAAGGGGAATGTGGAAATCATTCTGGAGGACGTAGCCTTGCTCTACGCGCCCATTCGACAGGGTACTATTGGCCTACTATGAGAACTGATTCGGCAACCTACACAAAGAAATGTGAGAAGTGTCAAAGGTTCGCCCCAATTTCACACATTCCTCCTGAGAAGTTAAATCCTATCATATCCCCATGGCCATTCATGAAATGGGGAATGGATATTGTAGGGAAGCTACCAACCGCCCCAGGACAACGAGTCTACATGCTGGCTTTAACGGATTACTTTTCAAAGTGGATTGAGGCAGACTCCTTTGCCAAAATACGAGATAAAGAAGTCCAATCATTTGTCTGGAAGAACATCATATGTCGATTCGGCATTCCCAAAGAGATTGTAACTGATAATGGCTCACAATTTATCAGCCGACATTTCCAAGACTTCTGCAGAAATTGGGGAATCAAATTAAGTTTTTCAACCCCTCGATTCCCACAAGCTAATGGTCAAGCCGAGTCTTCCAACAAGACCATTTTAAACACTTTAAAGAAAAGGTTGGAAAAAGCGAAAGGATCATGGGCGGATGAACTTCCTGGAGTCTTATGGTCCTACAGGACAACTATCCGTGCCTCAACAGGAGAAACTCCTTTCTCTCTAGCGTTCGGAACAGAAGCAGTAATACCAATTGAAGAAAGCATCTCGTCTCCACGCTACCAATGGATTGGTGATGAAGCAAATCAACAACTTATGTATTTGAGTCTGGATACAATCGATGAATTACGAGATAATGCTTCCATTCGACTTGCGGCGCATCGACAGAAAATGACAAGGTATTTCAACAAGAATGTCAGAAGCAGAGCTTTCAAAGAAGGGGATTGGGTGCTACGAAGAGTTTTCCAGAATACCAAGAGATTGGAGATGGTAAATTAGGGCCAAATTGGGAAGGTCCATACATCATCTCAAAAGTTGTTGGACATGGAGCTTACAAATTACAAACGACAAAAGGGAGACAGATTCACAATAGTTGGAATGCGATTCATCTCAAACGATTCTACCGGTAATGTTTGCATGCTTTTGTTTAAATTGAAAGAATAAAAATAGAATACTGCTTATGTAATTTGATTCGACAAAATAAGAACTCGTTTGAAGATTATCCCAAAACATCATTTCATTATTCAATCAAGGCAATTAATTACATAAAGTTAAAATTACAATTAGTTTAGCTTTCCGGATCAGCTTCTTCCGGAATACATTCGGCAGCAACTTCAGACGCATGAATCTCTTGAACTTGTCGAGCCGACTCAACCTCCATTCGACTCACTTCTTCATTCTTCTTATCCGTCTCTTCATCTCCAGCCGCCTCCTCAGCGTCAGTAATTTCTTTCTCAGCCACTTTGGAGTCGACTTCTTCACCCTTCCCTTCCACATCACCTTTGTTGGAGGAAGAAATTCCTGCCAACAGTCGATCATACTCTCAAATCCATTTCTGTGGTTCCCATACGACAGTATTCCCTTCAAAGAAATGCTTCATCATATCACTTCGTTCTTTCATCAAGGATTCAAGAGCAATCCCTTCTAGCTGTTCAACCAACTCACCATTCTCCTTCCTCACATTGTCAAGTGCATCCTTATAACCTTCAATTGTAACTTCAGAAGTTTCCCTCTCCATTTTAAGAGTAGCCTTCACCTCCTTCAACTCCTTTTCCAATTCTTTATTCTTTTTCTCAAACGACTTCATTTCAGCCATCTCCTTTTTCATTGTTGCAACCGACTTTTCCATTTCTCTCTGCTTCCTCAGATTTGATTCGACATATTGCTGCATAAATAAGTTGCACTCCATTGCCTGAGAAAACATTAAGTTAGATATCAGTCGACAACAACTATAAAACACAAATATAGCTTGCTTACTTGATAAGTTAGAGCAGCCGCCTTCTTCATTGTCTCGACGGGGCCAATTTTGGATAACCTCTGTTCATCCTCCTCCAATAAAAGCTTCTTGATAAAAGGATTTAGACTTGACGGGTCCGATATTACAGTCGACCCTGATGGAATCTTCACAATAATATTGTCAATGTCTTCTTCAAATTCAACAGCTTTCCTTTTCCCCCATTTGACAACTATTTCAGTCGACTGCCCCTTAATCTTAGGAGTTCCAGTCGACACAGCCTTTTGTAATTCCGGAACCTCCACCTCTGGCTCTTTCATCGTAAGCTTCCTTGCCTTCTTTCGACTCTTCAACTCATCAATAGATGCTACCTTAACAGGTCTCGACATTATGTCCACTGCGCATAAAATTTCCTTTGGAGTTAAAGGCGTTATAAATAATACCTTTCCGTACAATGCTCGAATCGACCAAGTACAATAGATGACTTCCAATACGTGTTTACAAAGTGCCAAAGGGGTAGATATACCTTCTGATTCGAAGATTTCTTTCCACACTAAAGTTGCCCTTAATCTCTTCTCTACCAAAACTATTCTCCAATCTCGTTGTTCGACGGGAAGAGCAAGAAGAGCTTTAGTATTGGATAAGATCTGGGGAGTTCTGTCGAATAATCTGTTTCGAAATGGACCTGCAGAACAAACAATCAACATGTTAGTTTCATACGACAACCATATTCACGAGATATCACGAGTAAGAAGATGTGATACTCACTAATAAAACTCCAATATTCTGAGATACGACCCATTCCAGTCGACCCAAATATACCCTCACCCCTCGCAAAGAAATAATCTGACTGCCAATTACCCCTATCATTTGTTGGTAGCCCCATTACTAATTGTTCCTTCTTTCGACGAAGATACAGAGTATACCTCCCTTTTTCAGTTAAGTGCTCCTTTAGGTAGTAAGTGTATACTACATCTTTCACCTCAAAAAATACTCCTTGCTCAAAAGCTAAGCATTCAATCGACAACAATATCCTCCAAGCATTTGGCATCAGCTGTGAAGGAGCAATCCCATAATGATCCAAAACTTCCCAAGCTAACCTCGGAATGGGAAATCTGAGCCCATCAGTAAACGCGACCGTACATAAAATCCAATCCACCCGGGGACTTTGTAATCGATTCTTTCAGTCGGCAAGGTGCTCTCAATTCCATTGAATTAGGGAATCTGTACTTACATCTAATATCCAACAGTATACTATCCGTCATACGACTAACAGGGTTTTTAGTTAGCAAGTTTGTTGGCTCACTAGTACTAGCTGTTCCACTCGACTCCACGACTGCTGCTAAAGACCTTATAGGAATTGCATCCACATGAGTTTCACGCGACAAAATCGTAACTGGCCCTTCCCCGGAAAGTTGTTGACGCGACCAGTCCCTGAGAGATTTATCTTCACTAGATCCACTCGACGATACTTCTACGTATTTTTCTATTTGTTCACCTAAGCTATCTAGAGATTCTCCACTCGACATCTTTTACTCGACAGACAAACAAACAAATAATTTCTAAGATTTAGGTTTCCTAAGGATCAAATTCTACTCAATTCTCCAAACACAAATCCACCAAACAACGTATGATTCAAAAGATCAAACAACCTAATTTGGCTAAGAACAGTTTGAAGCTACTCTATGAACATTCAAAGGAAAAGAAGAACGCGAAGAAAGTTTTGAAGAGTACCTTGGAACCTTGAAGCTTTTCTCCCAACTCGTTGATCTTGTGAATGAAGCAAATGAGCCTATGAGGCCCTCTCTTATACTACAATTTGGCGGTTCATTTTCCCGCCAAAAGCATTCCTCGTTATTCGCATTAGGTTATTTTCCATTTAATGACGCGTGGAAGATCTAGAAACCTTCAACAAGGTATCGTCGAATGGGAGAAAGAATTACAATTAGGATTGCTACAACTTGATGTCACTTGCTCACTGCAACATCAACAAAATCCTTTTCACAAGTTTCTTCACCATTTGACACGACGACATCAGAAATAAAAATACATGCAATATTGTCAGAGGAAATATCAAGGTTGCTGACATTCAAGTCAACATTTAAGCAACCCCCAATACAAGTTGCATAAATCACTCGACATTATGTCAGTAGTAAGATCAATACCCTGGGAATATAGATTCGACACAATATTTATACAGTGCTTTGCACAAGGTCGACTTGACATTCGACATAGTGCTTGATAAAATGAAGACACTAACAGGAGGTTGCATTCAACAAAACTTAAAAGTCATAACAAGCATTCGACATGAAATCAGTCGACCGGGGACATCCTCATGAGACTCATGTCGAGTCAAGTTGAAGACCTGGACTCCCTCTGTCCAGTCGACACATGTCGTATGAAATGTACTCCTGAACCTTCTTCTGGTTCAGTCGACTAGGGACATCCCCCATGAGACTCATGTCGAGTCAAGTTGAAGACTTGGACTCCCTCTGTCCAGTCGACACATGTCGTATGAAATGTACTCTTGAACCTTCTTCTGGTTCAGTCGACCGGGGACATCCCCCATGAGACTCATGTCGAGTCAAGTTGAAGACCTGAACTCTTTCTGTCCAGTCGACACATGTCGTATGAAATGTACTCCCGAGCCTTCTTCTGGTTCAGTCGACCGGGGACATCCCTCATGAGACTCATGTCGAGTCAAGTTGAAGACCTGGACTCCCTCTGTCCAGTCGACACATGTCGTATGAAATGTACTCCTGAACCTTCTTCTGGTTCAGTCGACTGGGGACATCCCCCATGAGACTCATGTCGAGTCAAGTTGAAGACCTGGACTCCCTCTGTCCAGTCGACATATGTCGTATGAAATGTACTCCTGAACCTTCTTCTGGTTTAGTCGACCGGGGACATCCCCCATGAGACTCATATCGAGTCAAGTTGAAGACCTGGACTCCCTCTATCCAGTCGACACATGTCGTATGAAATGTACTCCTGAACCTTCTTCTGGTTCAGTCGACCAGAGATATCCCCCATGAGACTCATGTCGAGTCAAATTGAAGACCTGGACTCCCTCTGTCCAGTCGACACATGTCGTATGAAATGTACTCCTGAACCTTTTTCTGATTCAGTCGACCGGGGACATCCCCCATGAGACTCATGTCGAGTCAAGTTGAAGACATGGACTCCCTCTGTCCAGTCGACACATGTCGTATGAAAGTTCAGTCTTCCAGGGAACTCCTATGGTTTCATGGGGAATCAAGCTCCTGGAGCATGGAAAGCATATTTTGAAGACTCAAAAGATTGCTCGATAATTTAATTATGTAAAGAGACTAGTAACCGTGTTGAACCAAGTATTGACACAAGGTAACGTTTACAGCTGTGTTTTCTTGACACATGCTCTTATATTTTGTTCTGTTCAACACATATAGAAATACTCTTCAAATCAAAAGACTTTTTAACTTGAAGAGTAGGGGACAAACTGTACGGGCCAAAATTGGTCCAGGGGTAAAATTGTCTTTCCATTCAAAACCCAATGTCAAGTAAGGCCCCCAAACAGAAGCCTAGCCAAACCCAAAGCAAGGCCCAAAAAGACTTGATACCACTTTTACATAAGGCTACACACATAAAGTCAAACCAAGGAACAACATAAAACACACTTCAATTCGTTACCAACTATTTTCCTTTTTTCTAAACATGATATATGTCTTCCACATGCAGAGATTAGAGATCCCCGAAATTTCATCTTTCAATTATGTTATGGGACCCCTTTTTCCATGTGCAAAGCTAAAGGTTTCATCTTTCTTTGACTATAAATAGAAACAAAATTCGTAGTACAATTCACTCAAGCCTGACTTGTCACATTCAAATCTTCTACTCTCAGACACCAGTTCTTAGAACTTCCCATTTCCTAAAGATTTGTCACCGCCCTCACGGCCACCCAAAGAAGGTTAAGGTAATAACAAGCCTTGCTTTCACATTTTACACATTTACAGACCATTTCACACTACTGACTTGGGCGTCGTAGTGTACTCGGTACCCACCACACTGGTGGTAGTCTATTCCAGCTCATTCTACTTTGTTTTGCAGGATCGCTAGTGCCCTCAACTTACAAATTCTGATTGAGTACCTCGGTCGAAATCCAGCGTCCACAGGACCTAATTGAAGAAATAACCAACAATAATTCCTTGTGGACAACAGAAAAAGCATGATTCAACGAATAGCAGTGATCTATGAAGTAGGAGCCAACACAATATTGAGTACCAATCTGGATCAAATTTGCAAAAGTCTGGATAATCTTAACATGAAGATTGATGCTGGTTCTACAAGTTTACCATATGGAGGAGCACCAGAGGCAGAATCATTCAACCAATATAATGAGACGGTGAATTATGTCAACAATTTTAACAAACATGGGAACAATCCATATTCCAACACTAACAACCCATGGTGGAGGAATCATCCCAATTTTACATGGAATAACAATTCAGGGCAAAAGAACAATCCACCACCTGGATTCCAACAGCAAAACAAAGGCCATGAGTATGAAAAAGAACCAGGAATAGCAGAATTGCTGGCCCAAATGAAAAAGCAACAAGAAACATATGATGTTATGTTTCAATCCCAAGCGGCATTGATTCAAAGCCAAGCAGCATCTTTGAAGGCACTGAAGAATCAAATGGGACAACTGGCCAATGCTCAGAGTTACAGATCGCAAGGTAAACTTCCTAGCAACATAGAACCAAAACCAAGGAACCGAGGGAAGGAGCAATGTCAAGCCATTACTTTGAAAAGCGAACTGAAATCAACAAAGATATTAGAATCAAGGCATCCACTAAAGAAATTCCAAAAGAAAGCAGCGAAACAGAACCACAGATTGAGGAAAAAGAGGCAAAAGAAAATGATCGAGAAAAGTTCACTCCACCCCCACCTTTTCCACAGCGTCTCCAGAAAGGTTAACTAGACAAGTAGTTTGCTCGATTCCTGAAGATCGTCAAGAAGCTGCATATCAACATTCCATTTGTAGAAGCTTTGGAACAAATGCCTAGCTATGTGAAATTCATTAAAGAAATTCTCTCACGAAATCGGAGATTGGGAGATTACGAGACAGTATCATTGACAGAAGAATGAAGCCCCATCATTCAGAGGAAACTTCCCCCAAAGTTGAAAGATCATGGTAGTTTCACCATCCCCTGCACCACAGACGAACATTACTTCGGTAAAGTTTTATGTGATTTAGGTGCCAGCATTAACTTAATGCCTTTGTCTATTTACAGAAAACTGCAGATTGGAGAAGTAATGCCCACCTCATTTATTTTACAGTTTGCTGATAGATCGCTCACATTTCCGAGAGGTGTAGTGGAAGATGTATTGGTTAAAGTCGATAAATTTATTTTCCCTGCAGATTTTATTATCCGTGACATGCAAGAAGTAAAAGATGCATCTATCATCATTGGGAGACCATTCTTGGCTATAGGTCGAACTGTTATTGATGTACAAAAAGAAGAACTAACCATGAAAGTGCAGGACCAAGAAGTTACCTTCAATGTTTTCAAAGCCATAAAATTCATGAGTGATGAAAATGAGGATGAATGTTTTAGAATTGATTTTGTAGATAGTATCATCCCGGATACTGATGCAATGCAACTTCCCACGGATAAACTTGAAGCTTGCATCACCAACATGACTGACCGTGAGTTAGATGATGAAATTATGGATTGTATCAACTATCTTGACAGACTATTTCGCTTCAAATCGACACCACATGTGGAAAGTTAGGAACTACCGAAAAAGTAGTGAATCAAGCCCTCGATTGAAGAACCACCATAGCTAGAACTAAAGCAACTTCCAAACCATCTGAGGTATGCATTCTTAGAAAACTCTTCTGAATTACCTGTGATTATTTCTTCGTCGTTAACATTGGAGCAGGAAGATAAGTTGCTGAGAGGGTTATGATAACACAAGAAAGCCATTGGCTGGACTATAATAGACATTCGAGGCATTAGTCCATCATTTTGCATGCATAAAATTTTGATGAACGATGAGTACAAAGCCACAGTGGAGTATCAACAGAGACTAAATCCAATCATGAAGGAGGTTGTGAAGAAGGAAATTATCAAATGGTTGGATGCCGACATCATTTACCCCATCTCTGATAGCACTTGGGTGAGTCCTATACAATGTGTGCCAAAGAAAATAGGAATAACTGTAGTCACAAATGAAAAGAATGAGCTGATTCCAACAAGAACGGTGACTGGATGAAGAGTATGTATGGACTATAGGAAGCTGAACAAAGCAACAAGGAAATATCATTTCCCGTTACCATTCATTGACCAGATGCTAGACAGATTGGCGGGACATGAGTTCTATTTTTTCCTGGATGGATACTCGGGGTACAATCAGATTGCCATCACCCTAGAAGATCAGGAGAAAACCATTTTTACATGTCCGTATGGTACTTTTACTTTCCGCAGGATGCCATTTGGACTATGTAATGCTCGTGCTATATTTCAACGTTACATGATGGCCATCTTATCAGAAATGCTGGAACAAAGTATAGAGGTTTTCATGGATGATTTCTCTCTGTTTGGAGACCCATTCAACCACTACTTGCAAAATTTGGAAAAAGTGTTACAAAGATGCGAAGACACCAACCTGGTACTTAATTGGGAGAAATGCCACTTCATGGTGCAAGAAGGCATCGTCTTGGGACATCAGATCTCAAAAAAGGGAATTAAGGTAGACAAAACAAAGATTGAGACAATTGAAAAACTACCTCCACTATAATCTGTCAAAGGGATTCACATTTTTCTCGGACATGCAGGCTTTTACAGAAGATTTATCAAAGACTTGTCGAAGATTGCTAAACCTCTGTGCAATCTTCTAGAGAAAGACGTGCCTTTCAACTTCACCAAAGAATGCCACGAAGCTTTTGAGATCTTGAAACAGAAGCTGGTCTCTGCCCCCATCATAGTAGCACCAGACTGGACACTTCCATTTGAGGTGATGTGCGATGCTAGTGATTTTGCTGTAGGTGCAGTTTTGGGACTATACAAAGCAAAAATTTTCCACACCATTTACTACTCTAGTAGAACTCTGAATGAACCACAACTCAACTACACCACAACTGAAAAGGAGTTGCTCGCAGTTGTGTTTGCTTTTGATAAATTCTGTTCCTATTTGCTGGGTCCCAAAGTGATGGTCTACACAAATCATTCAGCAATCAAATACCTGATCGCGAAGAAAGATGCCAAACTTAGATTGATCTGTTGGTTCCTTCTGCTGTAAGAATTTGATGTAGAGATCCGAGAAAGGAAAGGGACATAAAACCAAGTGGCAAATCACTTATCAAGGCTCGAGAATGGAGAAACAACTGGCAATGAACTGACAATCAAAGAAACTTTTCCAGATGAAAAATTGTTTGCCATGAAACAGTAGGATGTCCCTTAGTATGCTGACTATGTAAACTACATAGTATCGGGAAAATGGCCGTTGGAATGGACTCATCAGTAACGAAAGAAGTTCTTCAAAGAAGTCAAGCATTATGTCTGGGATGAGTCGTACCTGTTCAAATATTGTGCAGATCAATTATTGAGACGTTGTGTTCCACATTAGGAAGTTAATAGTGTCTTGTCATTCATCACCATAAGAATGACACTTCAGCGGAAATAAAACTGCAGCAAAAGTCCTACAGTCAGGTTTGTTCTGGCCCACTCTATTTAAAGATGCTTACTTATTTGCTCTTCAATGTGACAGGTGCCAGAGAACGGGAAATATTTCAAGGAGAAATAAATGACCTTTGTAAAACATTCTAGAAGTGGAAATATTTGATATATGGGGGATTGATTTTATGGGACCCTTTGTTCCATCATTCGGAAACTTGTACATACTAGTTGCAGTAGACTACGTCTCTAAATGGGTTGAAGCCATAGCACTGCCATCTAATGATTCAAAAATGGTTATAAAATTCCTTAAAATGAATATCTTCACTCGCTTCGGAACACATCGGGCAATTATTAGTGATGGTGGCACACACTTCTACAACATATACTTTGATGCACTCCTATCCAAATACGGAGTTACTCATAAAGTTTCCACTGCCTTGTTGGACGATTATGGCCCATAGCATAACTATTTGTACAGATTATGGTGTTGTTGTACAAATTAACTATGTGACAAAGGAAATTACTCTTTTATCATTTGTAATTAGATTACCAAGATATATAAATGATGAAAGGTCCGTATGATTAGTTCCGGATTGAGATGATTTGAGAAAGTATCAATCCATAAAGGTTTAATCATTAAATATCCCTAGTCGTAGTATTATCGAGATTGGACATCGATAAATAGACTAGTATTACACTTGTGCGCGTTGTGGGAGCATAACGGCATAGTTCTCATATATTTGGGTATATGATACTCATGCAAGTGTAATAGGAGGTTGTGTTTACCGATGTTACGGAAACAGCTTCGCTCTGGATAGACCCCTCGAAATTCCATTGGTAGTATGACTATGTGTCTATGGAAGTCCGAATCAGGGTAGGTGTATTTGGTCTTAACCTGAGACTTGCACCGCTAATACTTGCGACAATCAATATACTTTAGTTTTGGTTGTCCAAGGCTTTAACAGGTTCTGTTTACGCCTCTTCTGGGTATATTGAGAATCGTAGTGGATTGGGTGTGATGTCGAGATGGAAGTATCACTCCAGTCATAGTGGAGATGATGATCACGTAGGATACGGAACTGGTTCTCTTATATGCTGCAATTATCGGGATATTATGACTAGGTCATGTTTATCCGATTAAAGAGACTAGTTACCAGAGATCCGATATGTGCTTCGTACGGGGCATACATATTTCTACCCCAGGCCTTGCACGTGACATCCGATGCTGGATCGAAATACGCAATACTACGTATACTACGCCTGATATAGATCACATATTCCAGTAAAGATATTTATGAAGAATTGGGTAGGCACGGTGCTTTGCTAGAAGTCAACCATGTCTTGTAAATCGGTATAAACGTAATACTAGGTACGTACGTGTTCAGATAGTCTGACGACCAGATTTACTGCCAACATATCCGGGGATCTCATGGGTCGCTTCCCGAAGATTCACCGATGACGTATGACTCGCACTTTATTAATCTGGGATTAATTAAAGAGAGAGAAAATTAATCTGGGATTAATTATGGAGATATTTTATCTGGGACAAAATATTATTTAAAGAGAGAGAGCGATTAATTTTTTAATTAATCGATAAAATAATATATTCGATATATTATACGAAATTGGATTTCGACGCGGAATTGAAATTAGATTTTAATTCGGGCGAACGAGTTAATTTAGAATTAATTCGTTAGCGACGTGAATCGTAATTTTGCTAGGCACAATTATTTAATTAAATTTGATTTAATTACGTCACAATGGAAAATTCGTTAATTTGGAATTAGCGAACTCGAGCCCAGGAGTGTTTGCAGGTGCACTCGCATTTCGAATTCAAGTGCGGCCCATAAGTCATATCAAGTGTCACATCAACTAGTCAACTTGGTTACTTTAAAGTGATAGAAGTTGGTGGTTGCTTTATTTGCACTCTTTATCATTCTTGGAATGACTAATACCAACTTTTGATTTTTGGTATATGGATAATTGATTTTAGAAATCAATTAGACAACATTTGACTTTCCTATCTCATTCTTCTCTTCTCCCTCTCACGCCCAAGGGGCTATTTTCTTCTTCATTTTTCTATATTTTGTCGAGAATACAAGGAGACGCTTAGGTGATTTTTGTGGCAAAAATTACCGAGTGCTAGCACACATTCGGGGTCTTGCGAATGTGATAGGGAAACCTACTTGTGAGCATGGAATCATCATTTGGAGCTTGGAGCATCAATGAAGGACATGACCGAATTTTTTGGAGGAGAACAAAAAGCCCACTGCCGAGAGCTTCTAGGAGGAGTGCAATGATTTTTGTTCATCACATCGCATAACCGATCAATGTAAGTATGATTCCGCCATATTTCATTGTTGTATTCGCACATATTTCTTGCTTGAAATCGATCTTGGGACTTAATAGAATCCCACCATGCCTACCATCCACAGTCAAATTGGTAGGTTGAAGTTTCAAACAGAGAGATCAAAAGAATTTTGGAGAGAACCGTTGAATCAATAATGAGAGACTGGTCTATAAAACTAGATGAAGCACTATAGGCCTACCGAACAGCTTACAAGACACCCATTGTTATGTCTCTATACCGAATGGTGTTTGGGAAAGCATGCCATGTGCCAGTTGAGCTTGAACATAAAGCATATTGGGCACTGAAGAAGTTAAATCTTGATCCACAAGCAACATGAGAGAAATGACTCCACCAACTCAACAAATTAGAGGAATTTCGCCTATAGGCTTATGAGAATGTCAGACTATACAAAGAAAAGACCAAGAAATGGCATGACTGAAAAATAATGCGCAGACAACTGGAAGCAAGGCAGTAGGTGTTGTTATACAATTCACGAAGAAAAAGTTTTCCCTGGAAAGCTGAAATCGAGGTGGTGAGGTCCATTTATGATTACTCAGGTTTTACCATACGGAGCTGTTGAGTTACTTGATCCCAACACCAACGATACATTCAAAGTTAACAGCCAACGTGTCAAGCACTACTGGGGAGAATCATTTGAAAAAAAAAAGAAAGTGTCACACTTTCAGATCCAGCCTAACATTCGGGCAGTCATGTCTAGCTGACGATGTTAAACTTAGCTCTAGAAGGGAGGCAACCCATGCAATTTGTGTATATATTAAGATTTGGTGTGTTTTATTTTTTTGTGTTCAATTTTGTAGGTAAAGTCACATTTCAGGATGGAAGATGTTCTCATAAATCTTCATAAGCATTTTCCTTCTCTCCCTCAAAACTCTTTGATAAAGGTCTACAAAGCTCACTTGGAACGAATGAGACTTCTGATGAACAAAGGTATTCCTAATGACATTCGTTGGATTATTGAAGCACGAGTCCGATTGACAGGTGAGTACTCTGACTCTTTTTTATCATATCTGTCTGGTTTAGAAAGAAGCACCTATCCTAAAAAGAGAAGAGCTAAAAGAATAGGTGTTTGCTATAAATATGCATGCATGACATGTAATACTCGTTGTCGTTCTTTAGGAATGGTGTCTGATAACTGCGAAGATAAAATTAAATTCATTAGGGATGGCTTGAGTTAGGAGTCATTAGATGACATATCATTGACTCTTGAGATGCATCCCAGTGGATATGTGTATAACGCGATTCGCATGTTACATACACAATTTCGAAAATAAAGACAACAATTAAGTCTCGGGAATCTGACTCTAAAAGACCCTGTTTGCCAATTTATAAGAAAATTGGATGGGAAGTTTGTCCCTAACGCATAGACGTCATTCAAGCCGTTACTTACGGTAAATATTACTATCTCTTTGTATTTATCTAATAATTGTGATCTTTTTTGTTATATTCTTTTATTTTCTCCGACAGGATCCAGACTTTTTGACTCTCACGATAAATTTTACTGTTTAAGCTAATAATTATCATTTGACAAGTACTAGTGCTATTATTACTCACCCTTTTTCAAGTTCTATGAATTGAGCTCATCATTACACTCTTGAAGACATCCAGAGTTGAAAAAAATGGAATCAACTTCAAGAAGACGAGTTGTTAACATTTGTGTGTTTTGCGGTACAAGTGTTGCTTCTAAACCTGAGTACGTTGAGGCAGCACAGGAATCAGGTAGAGTCATAGTTGAAAGGAATATACACCTAGTATATGGCAGTGGTAATCTTGGACTAATGAGGATCGTTTCAAGGGCAGTACATGAAGGAGGCAGTCAAGTCTTGGGAATCATCCCAAAACATTTGGCGGATGTGAATCTTATAGGACCATCAAATGGAGAGGAAAGTATCGTACCAGTTATGTCTGAACGACTGGTTGAAATGATTAACCGTGCTGATGCTTTTATTGCTTTTCCATGTGGCTTGGGCACGATGGAGGAAATTTTTACAGTACTATCTTGGGCGAATTTGAACATACACCATAAACCGATTGGACTGTTTAATGCTGATGGATTTTATGATTTTCTTTGTGTGTTTCTTGATGGTGCCCGAAGAAATGGGTTCGTGTCAAAACTTGTAAGAGAAATCCTTTTCACTACCAGAACTGCCCATGATTTAATTGACCAACTTTTAGCCTTTGAACCACAAATTAATCCTATCATTTCCAAGATAAACTGGTCTGATAATGATTGTGGTAAGAAACGTCGGATAAATCTGGATCTTAACCTTTAATTTTCATTTTAAATGTAGAATTTCAGCTAACAAGATACTTTTTTCTAAACTCTTCTTCTACTTTTTAGACATCAGGGACAATGTCTCAATTAGGTTTGTGGGAATGAAATAGTTGATTAGTATCTTGTTTTTATTGTGTTATTGTTATTTGATTTTTAGTCAAAAATTTCCAAAAAAATTCAAAAAAAATAAAAAATTCATAAAATAAAAAATATATTTTATTTTTGTGTTTTTAACTTGACTAATCAAGTGAAATTGGTGTGAGATAGTTGTGTAAGGAATTTCCACTCCCGAGACGTATCTCAACCTATTTCGTAACAAGTTAATTTTTGTTTATTTCCTTTTGAATTATTTAATTTGTGAATTCTCCATAATACTGACTAAAATGGATCTTCATAAGCTCAGTTGATGGGTATTATCAACATGCATAGTAACATAAGTCCATGAGTTGTAATTGAAAAGTTTGTAATATTCAGTGTTCTAGTTTAATTGGATGAAACATCTAAAAAGCGATGGATTAAAAAAAAATTAACATCTGAGATCCGAGTAATTAAGTCTGTAAGGGTGTTTTAACATCTAGTGCCCTAAAACCAACTGGTTTGGGAGTCACTGGCCCAAAGCTCGCTATATGGATTAAAGATGTTATAAAAAAAATTATCTGAAATCCGAGTAATTAAGTCTGTAAGGGTGTCTTAAGACATAGTGCCCTAAAGCCAACTGGATTGGGAGTCACTGACCTAAAGCTCGCTACATGGATTAAAGATATTATATATAAATAAAAAAAATTCATTGCTAAAAATGTGTGAATTCTGATATAACTTTAGGACAAAAATATTACTCTCTTTTCAACTACACTTATGAATATTGTGGGCACAATGAGTTGATTAATACTTTGTTGGTTGTGTATATGGAGAATGGTAAAAATAATAGGAGAGTTTACTTATTTGGTAATATAGAAAGAAAGAAAACAACTATTAACTTGGATAAGAAGTTTCACTTGTTTAGTCACTAACTTGTTTATTCTCCTTTCTCTTGTCTTTTTACTTTTGTGTGCATTAGATTGACGTTTGTGGGTATAATTGTTGTAAGCCCTCACGAGACTACAACTCGTCCACTAGGGACACATATGGATTTAAAGGCTTGTTGCATACGCTAAATGCAACCGTGATCCCTATGAAAGTGGCTTAGCTTAATTTTATTTTAAAGTTGTTATTGTATTTTATTTTATTATTTTGCTCGAGGACTAACAAAATGTTAGGTTTGGGGGGGTGTGATAAGCAGTAAATTTATTAGTATTTACCGTCCCTTTTGACTTAATATTTTATATAGTTTCTTGAGTTTATGAATATTTTGATATGTTTTGTGTTATTTTGTAGATAAATAAAACAACAGGACTCTCTGGAATCAAATCAGGGCCAAAACATTGTAAAACTGACAAAAAGGGCAAAAATGTAAATTTCCTGCTAAAATGCGCCATTTGCTAAAATATGTCGTATGCTAAAATACGCCGTCTGCTAAAATACGCCGACTGCTATCATGCGCCACTAATGTGCGCCGGACACGTGTCAAAATTAGAGAAACTTTCTATCATGCGCACTTGCTAACATGTGCCTGCTGCGTGTCAACATCACAGCAATCTTGCTAAAATACGTCGGACACGTGTCATCATCCCATGCTGTTGACAATACACGTCATTGCTGATGTAGCATCGCGACGTACACAACCTTCTACGTCGCGACGCGAAGCCAATAATTCGGCCGATAGACACGTGTCATCATCGCGTTGAACGAGTGGTGTGTCACGATGCGCAAGTGCTTTTGCGTCGCGACGCGCGGGGCAGTAATTTTCCTATAAATTGAAGCTGAAATCAGAAGGAAAATTCATACATTCTTCTGGGGAATTCCTTAAGAATACTAAGAAGATTGTATCTTATTTGTTTATTTACAGCTTTCTGTATTTAATTTTATTTATTTTACGCAATAGTACTTTCTTTATTTTACTTTTCAATCTTTATTTTACTTTTCAGTATGAGGAGGTAACTCCCCAATGCTGAGGTGAAAGGTTAAACTTTTATTACTAATATTTAGATTAATCTCCCTTAATTATAATATATAAACTATTTAAAACCTGACTTGATGAGATATCGCCTTTATGGTCGGTTGGACTTAATTAAATTTATTTTAACCTGACTAAATTGGATACCGCCTTTATGGTCGGTTGGAATTAATCTTAAATTTGACTTAATCAAGATACCGCCTTTATGGTCGGTTGGTAATATCATGCAAAGTTAATATATTATAATAAAGGAGATATCTAAAATAGAAGTAATAAAAGTGGATCCTCTAACCCCCATCATTTTCTTTATTGCTTTATTTACCTTTTTAATTTCCAAGCTTTACTTTATGTCATTTACTTTATTTAAGCTTTTATTAGTCCTATATATGTGTTGTAACTAAACCCGTTATATGGGGTTGTGATGAATTCCAATACCACCGGTTTATAAGGGGTTATTTTGTGTCTTGGGTAATATAAAGGTTTATTTACCAAGTCTTAAACTTAATGCTTATTGTTAACTGGCCATTAATAAGATTGAACTGGTAAACTTAAAATGAACTTGTTGAAGGGATTTTAAGTTTCAGCCTTAGACTTAATAGCCCACGATCTCCCCTAAGGATTAGATACCCCTTAATAGATTTCCTTCCAAGATAGACATTTATCTGTCGGGCGGGGGTAGCCACAATTGGAACTTAATCTTAATGAATTCAGGTAACTTGGTTGACATAGACATATGATTAATTAGGTTATTTGGGTATTTGCATCTGACCATCGATAGAGGATGTTGCATAATTTTGTGTTCCAGATTAATAAACTGATATATTGCACAAACATAAGATAACCACTTCATCTTTACAAGATATTGGAAAGATTCACAACCCTAGATAGTTTTATAATATTGAATTCTCCTTTCACTTACATTCGTACTGTTTTATTTACTTATTTTTAGACAAAAATCACCATCCAATCAACATCAAATCTATTAGATACTCGTAAACATTTAACTTCATAAATTGATAGTTTAGGTATTAAGTCCTCGTGGGATCGATACATTTTATACTACTTGAGCGATACATGCGCTTACATTACGTGAGTGATTTCACCGATCACTTATAGTATTGAGTTTTTGTTATATTTTGTTATTTTAAATTTATATTTTTTACTTAATGTTTACTTGATTGCTATTCCTGCAGGAGTTGTTTGACATCTATCTGACCAAGAAAATATCCAGAAGTATTTTGACCACCAAATGGGGAAAAGTTATAAGGATTATAGGACAAAAGTCCTGGAATCGATATTCGACGCATATGGGCATTTGGATGCTCCACAACACAAGCCTGATTTTATAGAGGAGCAAGGCTGGACATTCTTTTGTGAGCTTTGGTCTAGCGAGAAACACAAGGTAATTTTTAAAATAATATGAAATTGATAATTCTCTTCGTTTTTGTTACTTACAGTGTTGTTAAATGCAGAATAAATGTCACGCAAATGCGGAGAATTAAAGTCACCTGCTGTGGGACACAGAAACTGGGCGACGCATGCTGTCCTAGGCTCGTGGCCTAGTTGGGAGTACGGAGTAAGCACGGGGGACTAAACCAGAGAATAATGGAGTCGCCATCCGGTGTGAACCGGTAAAATGAGATTTAAGGCCGCACTCACCCCTCGCAAGGGAAGACCTCAAACCGTTGGGTTCGGAATGGTCCCTTACTTATGTCACTTGTAATGAAAGGATTTGTGTAATAATTTAATCAAGCTTAAGTAACACTTATTTCCAAGAGTATTATGCTTCTAAGTTCATATGCGTACAATAAAACTTACACCTAAATTTGCATATATCTGACATCTAAGATTGCATGCTTGAAAGTACGTCAAAGTAGCAACGAACATACAACTTCATTGGCATATTGTATTCATGGAAACACAAGAACACACTAACCACGCAAGCACACATAAAAGCAAATCAAATAATGGCGAACATGTGATTTCATAGACATATCATACTTATACGTGCGGAAGCATAAACAAATAGCCATTACATGTCCATGCGTAAAAGAGTCAACTAAGTACATAATGCAAAAAGACAATTAAGGATGCAATTAGGCATTAAAATAAGCATGTTATGACGTGGTACAAAAGAAGATAACTAATATGGACACAAACACACATGTGAGCCCTTTTCCAAGTGGTACGTGGAATTGTATCCCAAGTACAAACCGTACTACCGTCCATTCGGAATCGGCTACGGAATTTATGTCTGGGTTTCCATCCGATATACCACAAGAAATAATACTCAAATGTTATCATGACATAGATATATTAATGGTAATACGTTAAGCCAAGACTAAGGTAAATGATGCAACCAATGGAATAAACATGCTTTTCATTATGATGCGTACAAAGATAAGAATAACTATATAGGATTTCATGATATATGCATGAATGGTGTAGCTGGCCTTAGGCACGGGCTGAGACTAATAGGTGGCGTTTAGGGTGCGGTTTCAGGCAGTGGATATGTGACTAAACTGGGCAGTGAGAGGCGTAGAACTGAGCAGTGAGGAGTGTGGGATTGCGGCAGTTTTTAGGGGGTAATTGCGCGTTAGGCTTGAGTTGAGGCAGGGCTGTGAACGTGTTTCTGGGGGTTACATGTTAGCGTAAGGGCTGAGTGGCTAATGAGGCTGTTAATACGCTACGTTGAGGTAGTATGTAAGGCTGTGATTATGAATGTGCAGGTGAGGGTTACGTGTTGATGTAAAAGAGCTGCTTATGGTTTTTTGTGTGGTGCGTGGCTGAAGGAGTGGTTAGCATGAAGGCAGGGGACTTTGTGCGTGTGCGTTAAGGGGGCTTCAAGGTGTGATGGGCTGGGAATATAGGTACACCAATGACAATAGGTCGAGCCAAGACATGGATAAACGATGCAATCAATAGATGAAAGACACGGAAAATATCGTGGTAAAGGTAGCCTTTTAGGCTTTTCTCCCAAATAGAGAACCTTTAATCCAACACAATAAGCCCATGCGCCTTTCGTTACAATGCATACAAAGATAAAGATAACTATATGAAATTTCGTATACCCGATTGAACACATCTTACATTCAACCGAGCATATATCAACCGGCGCGGCAAAGTATCATGGTAAAGGATTTTAACCCCTCCAAATAGGGGACCTTTAATCCGACTTACTAAGCCCATGCGCTCGATCGTATCATGCATACAAAAATAAAGACAATTCTATCAAACTTAGTATGTCCGATTGAACATATCTTACATCCAACCGAACATACATCAACCGGCGCGGCAAAGCATCGTGGTAAAGGATTTTAACCCCTCCAAATAGTGGACCTTTAATCCGACTTACTAAGCCCATGCGCTCGATCACATCATACATACAAAAATAAAGACAATCACATCAAACTTAGTATGCCCGATTGAACATATCTCACATTCAACCGAGCACACATCAACCGACGCGGCAAAACATCGTGGCAAAGGATTTTAACCCCTCCAAATAGGGGACCTTTAATCCGACTTACTAAGCCCATGCGCTCGATTATATCATGCATAGAAAATAACATGCGGAATTCAAATGACGAAAAATAAATAAACCAAAGAAATATAAAACAAAAGAAAATTTCGTTTACTCAAGCGGTACGTGGAGTTGTATCCCGAGTACAGATCATACTACCGTCCATTCGGAATCGGCTATGAAATTTATGTACGGGTTTCCATCCGATATACCGCGAGAGTTGACACATCTTGTGTTTTATTCCAAAGCCACAACGGACAATATCTCATAATCCATGCATATTTATCTACTCAAGGGCCACAACATGCATTTCGACATAACAATCATACAAGCAATACTTAATAAATAATACAAATAAAACAGAAAACGAATGTGGAAAATACCCTCAGGTCTAACCTTTTATGTTGACTTTCGAACTCGCGTTTCACGGCCGTCAGAAGGGCTATCACACCGTAACTTTTCTGGTTCACTGGTTTGCATTTTACCTCGCGGTTTCCACAACTAAAGAGGTAGTGTCTCCATACGAGACTCATCATCGGGCCTTATATGCAAAAATGCGGTGCCTATAGTCACCCCCACTTTGATGGGACTTGTGCAATATGTAACAGTGACAATCCTATCAAAGTTATGCAATGCATTTTTACTTACCTGGCTCGCCAGCTGCCACCTGACTTGCATGTTGCTTCGAACTGAGTTGATACGGTAGTGAGGTGCCTCGACCTCTGGACTTTTTTCCCGAACCACCGAATGTGAAGTGTGATGATGATGCAGTGGGCCCACGACCCTGGGACGCATCCCGGAACTGCAACCGACAACGGGGGCACCTCCACCCTGGGCACCTCGACCCAACACCGCTGTCAGTAGGGACCTCGCCCTCGAACTGATGATGTAGTGGGCACCTCGACCCTGGGCACCTCGACCCGGAACTACAACCGACAACGTGGCACCTCGACCCAACACCGCTGACAATAGGGACATCGCCCTCAAACTGATGAAGTAGTGGCACCTCGACCCTGGGCACCTCGACCCGGAACTACAACTGATAACGGGGGCACCTCGACCCACACCGCTGACAATAGGGACCTCACCATCGAACTGATGATGTAGTGGGCACCTCGACCCGGAACTACAACCGATAATGGGGGCACCTCGACCATGGGCACCTCAACCCAACACCGCTGACAATAGGGACCTCGCCCTCGAACTGATGATATAGTGGGTCCTCGACCCTGGGCACCTCGACCCGGAACTACAACCGACAACGGGGGCACCTCAACCCTGGGCACCTCGACCCAAAACCGCTGAGAATAGGGACCTCGCCCTCGAACTGATGATGTAGTGGGCACCTCGACCCGGAACTACAACCGACAACGGGGGCACCTCGATCCTGGGCACCTCGACCCAACACCGCTGACAATAGGGACCTCGCCCTCGAACTGATGATGTAGTGGGCACCTCGACCCTGGGTACCTCGACCCGAAACTACAACCGACAACTGGGGTACCTCGATCCTGGGCACCTCGACCCAACACCGCTAACAATAGGGACCTCGCCCTCGAACTGATGATGTAGTGGGTCATCGACCCTGGGACGCATCCCGGAACTACAACTGATGATGCAGTGGGCCTCGACCCTAGGACGCATCTCGAAACTGCAACAGACAACGGGGTCACCTCGACCCTGAGCACCTCGACCCAATACTGCTGACAAAGTGGGCCTCGCCCTCAAACTGATGATGTAGTGGGTCCTCGACCCTGGGACGCATCCCGGAACTACAACCGACAATGGGGGCACCTCGACCCCGGGACGCATCCCAATACCACTGACAATAGGGACCTCACCCTCAAAATGATGATGTAGTGGGCCCTCGACCCTGGGACACATCCCGGAACTACAACCGACAACGGGGGTACTTCGACCCTGGGACGCATCCCAATACCGCTGATAATAGGGACCTCGCCCTCAAAATGATGATGTAGTGGGTCCTCAACCCTTGGACGCATCCCCAAAACTGCTGATGATGATGTGTCTCCATACCCGGAGTGCCATACCCGGCGAAACTGATATGATGTCTACATACCCGGCAAAACTGAAACTGATGTCTCCATACCCGGAGTGACATACCCGGAAAAACTGATACTGATGATGATGTGGGCCTCGCCCGCAGAGTGCCATACCCGACCAAACGGATGCTGATGCTTATCTTCCATTCTCAGAGTGCCATTCTCGGCGTGCTCATTCTCGAGCTGTCCATTCCCGGACTATATCTCCATTCTCGGAGTGCCATTCCCGGCGTGCCATTCTCGACGTGCTCACTCTTGAGCTGTCCATTCCTGGACTATATCTCCATTCTCGGAGTGCCATTCCCGGCAGAACTGATCTGATGTGATATGGGCCTCGCCCCCAGAATGCCATACCCGGCAGAACTGATCTGATGCTATGTGGGCCTTCCCCTAGAATGCCATACCCGGCAGAACTGATCTGATGCTATGTGGGCCTCGCCCCCAGAATGCTATATCTGGCAGAACTGATCTGATGTCTTCATACTCGGAGTGCCGTACCTGACTGATCTGATATCTCCATACCTGGAGTGCCGTACCTGGCAAACTGATCTGATGTCTCCATACCCGGAGTGCCGTACCTGGAAAAACTGACCTGATGTCTCCCTACCCGGAGTGTCGTACCTGACAAAACTGATCTGATATCTCCATACCTGGAACACCGTACCTGGCAAAACTGATACTGATGTCTCCATACCCGGAGTGCCATACCCGAAAAAACTGATGTTGATAATGATGTGGGACTCACCCCTAGAGTGCCATACGCGGTAAGATTGATACTGATGCTAATATGGGCCTCGCCCCCAGACTGATACTGATGTGGGCCCCGACCCTGGGATTCATTCCCGATGCTGCTGATAATGTGGACCTCGACCCTGAGTTGATACTGATGTGGGCCTCGCCCCAAACTGATTTTGATGTGGGCCTCGCCCCCAGACTGAAACTGATGTGGGTCTTGCCCCAAAACTGATACTGACATGGGCCTCGCCCCAATCTGATGTGAGCCTCACCCCAAACTGATACTGATGTGGGCCTCACCCCGGGACTCATCCCCAAACGAATACCGATATGGGCCTCGACCCAAACTGATACTGATGTGGGCCTCATGGGCCTCGCCCCCAGACTGGAACTGATGTGGGCCTAGCCCCCATACAGACACTGATGTGGGCCTCTCCCCCATAATGATGCTGATGTGGGCCTCAACCCCGGGACTCATCCCCAAACGAATACCGATATGGGCCTCGCCCCCAGACTGATACTGATGTGGGTCTCGCCCCAAAACTGATACTGATATAGGCCTCAACCCCGGGACTCATCCCCAAAACTACTACTCATATGTTGCTGATTCCGGTTGGCTTGTCTTTGCCGCTTTCTCTTTTTTGTTCTTTGAAACTTGTGAATACAAAATGAAACAAACACAAAAAGAATACAGAATATGTTACATGTATGCATGCATGCATGAATGAATTTCCTATTCCGTTAGGTTAGGTCTTCCACCAGTTCTCCAGGCGATTGCTCAGTCTTCTCTCTGGTTTCATGACTCAATATCTTGTTATGTTCCTGATTCGCGATATGGGAGACTGGTCGTCCCCAGTCTTGGTTTACCTTTCTGCTCTTCGCTGTTTGTACTTAGTCAAGATGAACCACATGGTGGGGCCTTCCATATCATATTATATCACATACTACGAATTACACATATTATTGCCCTCAAAGAATGCTCAATATTGAAACCAGAGAACCTTCAAAACATTCAACGCAACTCAAATCCAAGTCTTTGAATAAATGATCTAAGCCAGACTCAAAGTGTGTGTGCAAAAGTTCCTTTGCGGATTCATCCCTAGGTAAGCTAACTCAATGATTTCGTTTCAAAAATCGGGCTCGATGGGTCAAACCAACCTAGATGTCTCAATTATGCTTGCAGTTTCTTTTCTGTGCTCAATGTGGTATGGTTTTCTTTCTCTTTTTCTCTTGTCTCTTTATTTTCTTTCATTTTGAACTTTTTCTTCTTTTCTCTTTTTTTTTTTCTTTTTTTTTTCATTCTTTGACACACCTACCCTTTAAGGTAGCATTTCTCCTCATGGTGGTCCTAATACTCGCCCATGGGTAGCTTCACGCTTATCGGTTATAGGCGGTCTATTTTTTTTACTTTAGAGACTTTTCTTTTATTTTCAACCATACCACACATCATAACACAAGCAAGTCAGGATAGACATCTAAGCAAACGGTCATTCACCAACCTACAATTTCTTCGACTAGTCACTTTGCTAACTACTCAGGTTTTCACCGCTAAGAACCATAATCAGGTGCTTACGAGTCTAACATAGATCAATTACTCAAAGTGTCAGATAAAAGCACGTCAATGGTTTATCGTTTCTAAAGTTTCACTCTAAAGTAATCAATTTCATCATCGGACTTATGTCTAACTATCAAGGACTAAAAACAAACAATTTTTTTCTTTTTCTTTTTTTTTCTTTCTTTTTTTTTTGAAGGCCCCCCCAATGGTCTTTCTATCCTTACCCTGAGGTTTTCTGTTTCTCGATTTCCTCTTCCCCGCTATCCATGTTTGCTAAACTTCTCTTGACAAACCTCTTTTTTTTCTTCTCTAACCCAACGGATATCTATGATGGCTCTTAAGACATGGGGTTAACATGATGCGTGTATGCATGAGATGCATGAGATACGTGCAATGTATGCAATATATAAGCCCATTTAAGAATTTTTACACTAGTTGGCCCATTATCATTTTAAAGTATTCAATCACATTATTACGCAGTGTAAACTTGTCCCAGTTAAAAAGGCCCAACATATTTACACTTTGCGATAACATGGCTAAACAACTTCAAGTGATAAGAGGCCTAAACGTAAAATGGCCCACCGACATTTTAGAAGCTTTTGGCCCAACTGTCAAAGGACACGAACTCGTCCCAGTTTAAATGGCCCAACGAGTTCACATCTTTTGACAAAAGGTCCAACTGGATCCAAATGACGATGGTCCAAAGCATCAACATAAAAAATAATAATAATAATTTCTACTAGTTCTAAAACTAAGGGTCACATGTGGGTTTACGGGACTGCGGACAAAGGCTCTCGCTGACGAAGGCTCTCGCTGACAATACCTTTAACTAAACCCCTTCAACCCACTGTAGACACGGTTAATTAAAGCACAAATCCAAACATTACAAGGGAAGACCTCAAACCGTTGGGTTTGGAATGGTCCCTTACTTATGTCACTTGTGATGATATGATTTGTGCAATAAACTAACCAATCTATTCAACATTCATGCTCAAGGGTAATCTACGCCTAAGTCCGCATGCATAATAATAACAATGAGAACCTATATCTAAGTTCGTATATTTCAAAGTAAGTTGTCATAACGGTAAACACACAATAACATACATTCATCACACAAGCATGCTCAATTATCTAATGCGGAAAATAAAGAAGAATCTAGGCATAAATATAAATTAAATCCCTAATGTGAAAACAACTTAATCATGCATAAAGAAATAACTTTCTATCGACTAAATCATGCTTAAGATAAATGACATGCTAACAACCTAATCATGCTTTAATAACAAATAAATAACCTACGAACTACAACATGCTCAAACACAAGCACACACTAACCACGCAAACACACATAAAAGCGAATCAAATAATGGCGAACATGTGATTTCATAGACATATCATACTTATACGTGCGGAAGCATAAACAAATAGCCATTACATGTCCATGCGTAAAAGAGTCAACTAAGTACATAATGCAAAAGACAATTAAGGATGCAATTAGGCATTAAAATAAGCATGTTATGACGTGGTGCAAAAGAAGATAACTAATATGGACACAAACACACATGTGAGCACTTTTCCAAGTGGTACGTGGAATTGTATCCCAAGTACAAACCGCACTACCGTCCATTCGGAATCGGCTACGGAATTTATGTCTGGGTTTCCATACGATATACCACAAGAAATAATACACAAATGTTATCATGACATAGATATATTTATTGTAATACGTTAAGCCAAGACTAAGGTAAATGATGCAACCAATGGAATAAACATGATTTTCATTATGATGCGTACAAAGATAAGAATAACTATATGGGATTTCATGATACATGCATGAATGGTGTAGCTGGCCTTAGGCGCGGGCTGAGACTAATAGGTGGCGTTTAGGGTGCGGTTTCAGGCAGTGGATAGGTGACTAAACTGGGCAGTGAGAGGCGTAGAACTGAGCAGTGAGGAGTGTGGGATTGTGGCAGTTTTTAGGGGGTAATTGCACGTTAGGCTTGAGTTGAGGCAGGGCTGTGAATGTGTTTGTGGGGGTTACGTGTTAGCGTAAGGGCTGAGTGGCTAAGGGGTTGTTAATACGCTACGTTGAGGCAGTATGTAAGGCTGTGATTGTGAACGTGCAGGGTGAGGGTTACGTGTTGATGCAAAAGAGCTGCTTATGGTTTTTTGTATGGTGCGTGGCTGAAGGAGTGGTTAGCGTGAAGGCAGTGGACTTTGTGCGTGTGCGTTAAGGGGGCTTCAAGGTGTGATGGGCTGGATTATAGGTACACCAATGACAATAGGTCGAGCCAAGACAGGGATAAACGATGCAATCAATAGATGAAAGACACGGCAAATATCGTGGTAAAGGTAGCCTTTTAGGCTTTTCTTCCCAAATGGAGAACCTTTTAATCCAACACAATAAGTCTATGTGCCTTTTGTTACAATGCATACAAAGATAAAAATAACTATATGAAATTTCGTATACCGGATTGAACACATCTTACATTCAACCGAGCATATATCAACCGGCGCGGCAAAGTATCATGGTAAAGGATTTTAACCCCTCCAAATATGGACCTTTAATCTGACTTACTAAGCCCATGCGCTCGATCGTATCATGCATACAAAAATAAAGACAATCATATCAAACTTAGTATGTCCGATTGAACATATCTTACATCCAACCGAACACACATCAACCGGCACGGCAAAGCATCGTGGTAAAGGATTTTAACCCCTCCAAATAGGGGACCTTTAATCCGACTTACTAAGCCCATGCGTTCAATTGCATCATACATACAAAATAAAGACAATCACATCAACTAGTATGCCCGATTGAACATATCTCACATTCAACCGAACACACATCAACCGGCGCGGCAAAGCATCGTGGCAAAGGATTTTAACCCCTCCAAATAGGGGACCTTTAATCCGACTTACTAAGCCCATGCACTCGATTGTATCATGCATACAAATAACATGCGGAATTCAAATGACGAAAAATAAATAAATCAAAGCAATATAAAATAAAAGAAAATGTCGTTTACTCAAGCGGTACGTGGAGTTGTATCCCGAGTACAGATCATACTACCGTCCATTCGGAATCGGCTATGAAATTTATGTCCGGGTTTCCATCTGATATACCGCGAGAGTTGACACATCTTGCGTTTTATTCCAAAGCCACAACATACAATATCTCATAATCCATGCATATTTATCTACTCAAGGGCCACAACATGCATTTCGACATAACAATCATGCAAGCAATACTCAATAAATAATACAAATAAAACAGAAAATGAATGTGGAAAATACCCTCAGGTCTAACCTTTTATGTCGACTTTCGAACTCGCGTTTCACGGCCGTCAGAAGGGCTATCACACCGTAACTTTTCTGGTTCACTGGTTTGCGTTTTACCTCGCGGTTTCCACAACTGAAGAGGTAGTGTCTCCATACGAGACTCATCATCGGGCCTTATATGCAAAAATGCAGTGCCTACACCTGCGTTTCAACCACCGTGGAGGTTCCAAGCCATTTATCCAACACCGTGCCGAATATTCTGAGGTAAATATAGCCTAAACTATATTTTAATAGTTCATTAATTTTACTAATGTCGAATCATGTATCAATTTATGTTTTTTAGCAGAGTAGCACAGGTAGGTGCAGTCATTTCCAGAGTTTTTCCGAGTGACGCACTACAATGAGAAGAAAAATAGATCAATGAAGAAGCCGAACGTTGCAACGTAAGTTTAAATATTTAAAATAAAATAAATATTATTTTAAATCGATTTTTTTTCCTTTTCAAATTAGAACTTTAACTTAATTTTTTTTTAAACAAAATGAAATGGTGGAGCTCTACCATCAAACTCATGAGACAGGGTCCGACTCCATACGGTTGAGGAGTTGTCGCAATTGGTTTTCAAGAACCAGACAGCGTACAACGTCGACCTTGTCACTCGTAAGAAGCTGACGTCATCTGGCGCACTACTGTTTCTCTCAACCTGACTCGTGCCTTCAAGAGGAGCTAGCCACCACCAAGAACAGGTTGGAAAATACCGAAGACGAGCTGAATAAGACTCAGGAGACGCTACTGCGGTCAAGGTGGACAATGAAAAAAAGATGCAGGAGTTCGACCAGCAGATAGGGCTTTCCGGGAGATGTTGGAGGCTTCACTCGGCCGGAGTGCATCGGGCTCGAGCGCCCCCATCACAGCAGCAATAAATTTTATTTTCAATTGTATAAAACATTCACAACTGATAGTTTTAATAGACTATGTATTTATTTAATAAATTTCATTATAATAATAATTAATTATTAGAATAAAAATTATATACTATTATTCGGTAATTTTTTGAAATAATAATATTGTTAAAATATTAAATTGAATATTTCATAGTAAATGTATGAAAAATAATAATAAAATTTTACTTTTTAGCGTTGACTTATTCGATGCTAAAAGTAATAAAATAATATTTATTTTGATTTTGGCATCAAATAGATTTGACGCTAAAATAGACTTTTAGCGTCGAAAAATTCGACGCTAAAAGTAATAAAATTTAAAATTGGGCGTCGAAAATATTCGACGCTAAAAAGACATTTTAGGTTACATATTTTTCGTCGCCACATATGTATTTTCGCCTCGTTTTTCGCAAATAAAATTTTGTCGTCGAAAAATATCGACGCCAAATATAAATTTTTAGCGTCG
>SKCR01050855.1:0-39036 GCA_019454045.1 Zanthoxylum bungeanum | reverse complement strand
GAGAAGCAGCCTTTATTCTTGGAATAAAGATCTACAGGGATAGATCTAGAAAGCTGCTTGGACTCTCCAGAGTACATACATTGATAAGTGTTGAAGCGATTCAACATGGAACAATCCAATAGGGGATTGGTTCCAGTGGTGGTACGTGGTACCTCTCTGTCTAAGGACATGTGTCCTAAGACTCAGAAGAGAGAGACAACATGAGTCGGATACCGTTCGCCTCGGCAGTCGGATCGATCATGTATGCCATGATATGTACACGACCTGATGTCTCATATGCTTTGAGCATGTGCAGTCGCTATCAGGCCGATCCAGGTGAAGGTCACTGGATAGCAGTTAAGAATATCCTTAAGTATCTTAAACGAACTAAGGATGCTTTCTTAATTTATGGAGGTGGAGAACTTGCGGTATCTGGGTATACCGATGCAAGTTTCCAAACCGACAAGGATGACTACAGGTCGCAATCCGGGTACATTTTTTGTTTGAATAACGGAGCAGTGAGCTGGAAATCTTCCAAGCAAGATACTGTTGCCGATTCAACAACAGAAGCGGAGTACATCGCTGCATCTGAAGCAGCGAAGGAGGCAGTTTGGATCCGAAAGTTCCTAATCAGATTAGGAGTAGTTCCGTTAGCAGCTGAGCCCGTTCCATTGTATTGTGACAATAACGGGGCTATAGCACAGGCTAAGGAACCAAGGTCTCATCAACGGTCCAAGCATGTTCTTCGACGTTACCATCTGATTCGGGAGATTATACATCGTGGTGATGTAAAAGTCGAGAAGGTCACATCAGATGACAACATTGCATATCCGCTGACGAAGGCTGTTCTTCAGCAAGTTTTTGAACGACACATACATAGTTCAGGTATTAGATGCTTGAGTGACTGGCTATAGGCCAAGTGGGAGATTGTTAGACATTGTGTATTGCGTCACTGTTTGTAAATGATATTTTATTGTACAAAATTAACTATGTAATAATGAAATTGCCTTTTGCCATTTTGTAAATATTATTTACTTTGATATATAATGGCGAAAGTCCATATGATTAGTACTGGATTGAGATGATATGAGACAGTATCAATCCATAAAGGTTTAATCATTAAATATCCCTAGCCGTAGTATTATCGAGACTGGACATCGATAAAGCGGAATAGAAGTATTGCGCTTGTGCACGTTGTGAGGGCACAACGGCATAGTTCTCATATATTTAAGTATTGGATACTTATGCAAGTGCGATAGGAGGTTGTGTTTTACCGATGGTACGGAAAACAGCTTCGCTCTGGATAGACCCCGCGGAATCCCATTGGTAGTATGTCTAGGTGTCTATGGGAGGCCGCATCAGGGTAGGTGTATATGGTCTTAACCTGAGACTTACATCGCTAGTACTTGCGACAATCGGTAAACTTTGGTTTTGGTGGTTGGGGACCTTAACCGGTTCTGTGTACACCTCTTCTGGGTTTATCGAGAATCGTAGTGTTACTGGATGTGATGTCAAGATGGAAGTATCGCTTCAGACATATGGAGGTGATGATCACGCAGGACACAGAACTAGTACTCTATAAAAGGTTGCAACCGTCGGGACAATATGACTAGGTCAGGATTGTACGATTTAAAGAGACTAGTTGCTTGATGTCCGATATATGTTTCGTACGGGGCAGACACATCTCCAGCCCCAGGCCTAGCATGTGATCATCCGATACTGGATCGATGTACGCAATACTACGGTATACTACGCTTGATATAGATCTTATATTCCTATAAGAATATTTCTGGAGAATTGGGTAGGCATGGCGCTTTGCTAGAAGCCAACCTTGTCTTGTGAATCGGTAAGAACGTAGTACGAGGTACGTGCGTGTTCGGATTATCCGACGACCGTATTTACTGCCAACATATCCGGAGATCTCTTGGGTCGCTTCCTGAAGATTCACCTATGATATTTGATTCGAACTTAATTAATCTTGGATTAATTGCGGAGAAACTTTATCTCGGATAAAGTGCCTTATTTAGAGAGAGAGAACGATTAATTTGGAATTAATCAGTAAAATTATTATATTCGATATAATAATTGAAATTCGATTTCGACGCGAAATTAAAATTAGATTTTAATTCGGGCATACAAGTTAATTTAGAATTAATTCGTTAGCGACGTAAATAATAATTTCGCTAGGCGCGATTATTTATTTAATTCGATTTAATTAACGTCGCGACGCAAGTTCGGTATTTCGGAAATATCGAACCCGAACGCGTGAGTGCACGTGGCCCGCTTTCATTTGGAAACGTGTGGGGCCCACATGACACATGTCATTATATGTATTTTTTATTGATAATGCATTGCATGGTGATAGTGTATAATGCACTCAATTGTTATGCATGGAATTTGAGTGTTTGACACTCTAAGCCTTTGCATGGTTTGTGTCATAGATTTATTATTATTTAATAAATATTATGGCATAAATATAAATTGATTTTTGGTATCAAAAATCATGTAGAAAAATCTCTCTTCTCTCTCTCACATTGCCGAAAACTGCATGCAGTTTTTGGGTCTTCATCTTCTTCATTTTGGTTGCCAAAAAGCTTGAAGATAGTGTGGTTGTTTGGAACATCTTCTCACATGCAAGGCTAGCACCTTCAAGGGATCAAAAGAGGTGATAGGGAAACCATCATAGAGCAAGGAATTCACAAAGTTTGGAGCTTTCCACCTTCTTCTCCTCTTGGCCGAATCAATCAACACTTGGAGCTTCCATTTTGGTTTGATTTTCTTCATCAACAAAGCATTGTAAGTATGATTCCGCCATACTTCAAAGTTAAATATATATTCATTTATTGTATTTCAAATGCTTAATCTTTCCTTGGGACATATTATAGAAACCAACATTAGAGGCTCACCGATAAATAGTGGAGGCAAGAATGAATTTGCAATATTCGTTTAATTACTTGCCATACGTGCTCAATCAAATATCATTCATCAAATAAATTAAATGTTAGTTGGACTAATATTTAAATAGTTGTTTTAATCAAACAGTTGGAATGTATTCAATCTATTAAAAGTATAGTTGATTAATATAGTTGGACTATAATAATCATTATATTTAAAAGTACCGAAATCGTTGATTAAAATAGTTGGACTATTAGAATCAAGATAAATTGAAAGATTGACGTTTAAGACATAATCCATGGGAAAATGTATTTAAATGGTTTAATTTTCAAATTGGTAATAATTTCAGGAAGGTCCTAGAAATTAATAAGTTACCTTATTAGATAAAATAACATATTAGGCCTAAAGCCCGGAGTTAAGCAAATAGTAGAGCATAAACTTTGGAAGATCATGTGATGTTAACTTTAGTGCTTAATCCATTAAGCTTGTCGCAGTAGACTCCTTAATTTCTTTGTCAGAACTAAGGGTTAGATCCTTAAAGTATGATAATGGAATTGAAGGATCTTCATAAATCTATACATAGATCTTAGAAGTATTATTGCAATAGTAAACTCTTTGAGAGTTAATGACTATTCTCAAGGAGACAAAGTCAAAGTTTGCAATATGGCAAGAAGAGCAAGGCGCACCTTACTTCGATATTATAGAAAGGCGAGGCTAGGGCAAAGGTTTCTGGAGTGTGGAAAATGGGCAAAGGCAAAATCATTGAAATCTTCTAGGAAGATAAAGGACATATCCCAAAATATCTGCCTAAACTGTGGCAAACGGGATCGCGGAAGCGTGACTTCCGTTTGGACAAAGCAGACATGAAGGAATTGAAGACGGGGCAAGGCTCTGACTTCAAATATGTTTATCAAAATTATGTTCATTACTAGTATTGAAATTAGATTTTAAATACTTAGTGTGATACATAAATATATACTGATGTTCAGAATCTGCTATGAGTAGGATACTGACTTCAGATTGAGATTTAATCTGCGAAATGGAAACGGGACGAAAGTCGCAGTTTTAACCATAGAAACCTAATTTTAGGAACTACCCTTCGGGTATGTGCCTAAATTTGGAAACTGTTATAATGTAACTAGTTTGACCAGAGACATTATCTCTATATCAGTGTTTAATCCGTTGCGGATTTACCTTTATATTCTAGAACACTAAAGTATTTTATTATATAAAGACGATATTGAGATATACACATTAGATGTGAATAACATCATTTATATTTTGAATATAAATAAATCTCAAACATATAACATGACAAATAAATAGCTCAAACCGATTTGATCAGATGAAACATAGTGTGGCATTATTGTCTGGGACACAATTAAACAAGAATCGTATATCCACACTTTCGAAGAGTGGGTACTAGGACTGATTTGATTATATTCAAATAAAGTCTACGAATCTAGTTTATTGGGCAATGTACCTAAAACACTTTTACTTGGTAAAAGTGCAAATGCCACCTATCTGTTAGCCCTAGTTCATAGTGAAGCAAGTGGGCCTATGTCTAGCTAGGCTAGATGTGGATATGAATATTTCGTGACCTTTACGGATGTGGCATCGGGTTATGGTTATGTGTTTCTTTTGAAACACAAATCGGAAACTTTTAGAGTTTCGACACGAAATAGACAAACAGATCGGCTAAAGTATTAATCGTCACGACAGTGTTTATTGAGATAACCACATTAGATGTGAATAACAGTGTTTATAATTTGAATATAAATAAATCTCAAACAAATGACATGACAAACAAATAGCTCAAACTGATTTAATCAGTTGAGACTTATAAGTGGCATTGTTGTCTGGGACACAAATAACAAGACTCGTATATCCACACTTTCGAATAGTGGGTACTATGACAAATTTGATTCCATTCAAATAATGTCTACGAATATAGTTCATTAGGCAAAGTGCCTAAAACACCTTTACTTGGTAAAAGTGCAAGTGCCACCTATCTGTTAGCCCTCGTTCATAGTAACGTAAGTGGGCCCATATCTAGCTAGGCTAGAGGTGGATATGAATGTTTCGTGACCTTTACGGATGTGGCATCGCGTTATGGTTATGTGTTTCTTTTGAAACACAAATCGAAAACTTTTAGAGTTTTGACACGAAGTAGACAAACAGATCGGCTAAAGTATTAAAACATCATGATTGGACCATGATGAAAATACTTAAGCAATAAGTTTCTCAAATACTTGAAAGAATATAGTATTCTTTCAATGAGGACTCCTTCCGGAACACGTCATTTTGACGGTGTGTCCGAACTGAGTAACCAAATTTTGTTAGACATGATAAGGTTAATCATGAGTCGCTCTGAGCTACCATTTCCTTCAACGGATAAGCATTAACAGTGCAGAAATTATTTTGAATAAGGTTCCATAAAAATTTGTTAGACAGACTTCATATTAGATATTAACAGGAAAGAAACCGGGTGTCTCATTCTTCAATATTTGGGTATGCTAGGCATATGTTTGGATAATACCAAACTAAAACCCAAATTGGATAAGTGCCAATTGTAGGTTATCCTATGGATACCAAAGTATAGTACTTATACAACTCACTAGAGAACAATTTAATTATTGCTCACCATGCGGTTTTCCTAAGAGGAATACCGATATACAGTGGTAAGTGGGTGGAAAGTAAAACTCGATGAAAATCGGAGTAACACTATTTCAAGCACTAAATCCTAATGGAACACAAATAGTTCATCAAGGATGAAACTATACCAGTAATCTTCGAATACACAAGAACCACGTAAGTCGGAGAGAGTCAGAAAAACAACCTGGGGTATGGGTTTCTGATCTCACCTCATAAAGATGTTTATCTTTTGAGGAACACCAACTGAATACGTATGAAGAAGTGATACAAGGTATCGACTCCCTAATATGGCAAAGTGTCATGAATCCGAAATGGATTCCATGTATATCAACAAGTCTGAATACTAGTTGTTGTACCGCAAGGCATTGTGCCTATTGGTACTATATAAATCTTCCAGGAAGACATACATGGATGGCAACATACCAACGTATAAAGCTAGGCTTTTAGCGTAAAGGTATTGTTATCAACATTGTGTTGATTACGACGAAACGTTTTACCTGTTGCCACGGTAAATCCATTTGGATAATGCTTGCTAATGCTGCATGTTTCATTTATGAAATATGTCAGCATAACGGTAAAATCACTTTCCTGAAAAGGAAACCTTTTGGAGGATGTTTACAACATCCTGACAGTTTTGTCGTACCCATAACCAGCAAACAAGGTTTGTGGGTTATTCTATCCATGTTTGGATTGAAGCAAGCATTTGGTTCTTGGAATTGTCGTTTTGATGTAATCATAATGGTTTATGATTTAATTCAAAACGAAATGATTCTTGTGTATATAAGGAGGTTAGTGGGAGCGCACTAACAATGGATGTCCTAAATAGATAATGATCATATGTCATTTTTTGGAAATGATATTCCCATAATAACAATCTGCGAAAGCTTGGCTTTCGAGAAAATTCTCCGTAGAATTCTTGGGAGAAACAACATTTATTCTAGGAATAAAGATCTACTGGATAGATTTAAAGTTGTTAAAACTCTCTGAAAACTCATACAATGAAAAAAAATGTGTGCGACCTGGTGTCTCATACGCTTTGAGCATATGAAGTCACAATCAGGCCAATCCAAGTGATAGTCATTGGATTGATATTAAGAAAATCCTCTAGTATCTTAGAGAACAAAGGATGCTATCTTTAACTATCGAGAAGGAGAACTTGAAGTGACTGGGTTCACTACTGCAAGTTTCCAAACCGATAAAGACGACTAAAAGTCACAACAACGGTACTATACAGTTTGAATAACGGTACAGTGAGCTGGAAATCTTCCAAGCAAGATACTGTTACCGAATAAACAACAAATGAAAGTTATTGCTGCAGCTGAGGCAGCAATAGAAGCCTTCTGGATTAATAAAAAATCTAATTAGATTAGATATAGTTCTGTTAGCAGCTGAGCTAGGCTACAACGCAGGCTAAAGAATTAATGGTATCATCAACGATCCAGATACATACTTCGATATTCATCTGATTCATTCGGATCATACAATTGTGGCGATGTGAGGATCGTATAAATCACATCAGACGATAATCATACAAATCCGTTGACGAAAGCCTTTTCTCAGCAGTTTGAGCCAACCGTACATAGTTCGGGTGTTAGACACTCGAGTGACTGGCTATAGGCCAAGTGGGAGATTGTTGGACAATTATGACCCATAGCGTCACTATTTGTACAGATCATGGTGTTGTTGTACAGATTAAGTATGTGACAAAGGAGATTGCTCTCTTATCATTTGTGATTAGATCACCATGATGTATAAATGATAGGAGGTCCTTGTGATTTGTTCCTGGATTGAGAAGATATGAGACAGTATCAATCCACGAAGGATAAATCATTAAATATCCCTATTCAGATATTTGGGTATAGGATACTCATGCAATTGTAATAGGAGGATGTGTTTTACCGTTAGTATGGGAAATAGCTTTGCTCTGGATAGACCCCCTCGGAATTCCATTGGTAGTATGACTACGTGTCTATGGAAATCCGAAATCAGGGTAGGTGTATTTGGTCTTAACCTGAGACTTGCACCGCTAATACTTGCGACAATCAATATACTTTGGTTTTGGTCGTCCAGGGCTTTAACAGGTTCTGTGTACGCCTTTGCTGGGTATATTGAGAATCGTAGTGTGTTGGGTGTGATGTCAAGACGGAAGTATCACTACAGTCATATGGAGATGATGATCGCGTAGGGATACAGAACTGGTTCTCTAAAGGGTTGCAACCATCGGGATAATATGACTTGGTCATGATTATCCGATAATAAAGAGACTAGTTGCTCGTAATCTGATATATGCTTCGTGCGGGGCAGACAATGTACCAGCCCCAGGCCTTGCATGTGATCATCCGATACTGGATTGAAATACGCAATACTACGTATACTACGCCTGATATAGACCAGCTTATTCATATAAGCATGTTTCTGGAGAATTGGGTAAGCATGGCGCTTTGCTAGAAGTCAACCTTGTCTTGTAAATCGGTAAAAACGTAGTACTAGGTACTTACGTGTTCGGATAGTTCGATGACCGAATTTACTGCCAATATATCCGGGGATCTCATAGGTCGCTTCCCGAAGATTCACTGCTGACGTATGACTAGCACTTTTGTTAATCTGGGATTAATTAGAAGAGAGAGAAAATTAATCTGGGATTAATTGCGGAGATATTTTATCTGGGATAAAATATCCATTAAAGAGAGATAGCGATTAATTTGTAATTAATCGACAAAATAATATATGTGATATATTATACAAAATTGGATTTCGACGCGGAAATAAAAATCGGATTTTAATTCGGGCGAACGAGTTAATTTAGAATTAATTTGTTAGCGACGTGAATAGTGATTTCGCTAGGCATAATCATTTAATTACGTCGCAACGGAAAATTCGTTAATTTGGAATTAGCGAACCCGAGCCCGAGATTATTTGCGAGCTCATTCGCATTTTGAATTCAAGTGCGGCACGTAAGTCTAATCAAGCGTCAAATCATTAGTCATTTTGAGTGATGTGATAACTTGTCACTTGATTTGATTGATTGATGGATTGATGGTGGTAGTTGGCAAGCATTTCAGGCTTGACTTTTTGAAAATCAAAAAGTGGTATATGTTTAATTAATTTTCGGAATCAATTATGACATACAAAACTATCCCTCTCTCTCACAATTCTTCATCTCTCTCACGCCCATGGAGGGGCTGTTTTTCTTCTGGTTTGCCGAGAGCCAAGGAGGAAAAAGGGAAGCAAAGTGTGATGTTTTTGTGGCAAAAACATAAAGAGCTAGCACTCCGAGAGACATGCGAAGGTGATAGGGAAGTCAACCCATGAGCTTGGGATCATTTCACAAAGCTTGGTGCTTTCATGGAGGACCAAGATGGCCGAAAATGGAGGACATCCAACAGCTCACTGCTGTGACTTCCAGTGGGCATAAAATTGATTTTTATTGTCCACCGTGTCGCTCAACCGCTCGATGTAAGTATTCCATAACTTCCTCGATTGTTTTCACACTTATTTCTTGCTTGTTATTCGATCATTGGGACCGTAGAACTCCAACACAATGACCTCGACCTGTATGGTTCATTTAGTTTATCCGTGTTTGTCATAATTTACGGGTGGGTAGATTATGGACACGAAATTAGATTTCGTGACGGATATGCCTGAACCTAGAGAGTCTCACTAATGAAATATACTCGTAGAGCCCTAGGGGCAACTTTAATGAATAATATTGATTATTTATATATCGTTTAACGGTTAAACGAAAGATACATGCAAATAGACCTTTTGGTCATATCCTAATTACTGTGTATTTTTATTTAATATATGATTTTATTAAATACACATTAATTAAATATCAAATTATGATAATTGACGTATCATTAATATATGTATTTGAGATATTTAAAGTAAATATAATACATATATTTGAAATATTTATAATTAATTAATTAATTATTTAATTGTTAAATGATTAAAGTAAATAAAATATAAATATCTATCATTATGATAAAGTTTCGAAATGATTATTTAGTGTAAATTGTTGACTTTACGTTAAAGAAAAAATGAAGTCAAATGACATTTGACTTGTTATATATTTGTTTTGAAAATTGAAAAAATATCGTGTATTTTTCTCACACAAATTTCAGCCATGACCTAAGTATTTAAGGCTTTCATTTTTTTCATTTGTTTCACACTTGTTCAAGCCACCAAAAACCTAAAACAAAAGTGTTGAGAGAAAAATAAAAGAAACCAAGAAGAAAAATCAAGAAAGCTTGGATTTAAGTAAGTATTTCCAACTTTCTATTAGAAGGAAACTTGTTCCTTTTGTTCTTGGCTACAACATGTGTAGTTCTTAAGTTTTTCTACTTTCATGTGTTTGTGTTTTGATGGTTGGAAGCATGAATGAAAGATGTATGAATGTATGATTAATAAAGTAAGCTTATTAAAGGTGTATAAGCACACTTTTGATCATTTGATGATCCTGTTGCCATTCTAGAGTTGTTAGGCCACTCATTGATGACCTAGAATTGTTCTTGAGTTGTTTCAAAGTGATGAGACTTATTTGGTGTTGTAGAGATTAGATTAAAGTATTGATTTGTGTTAATTTTGGTTAATTTATTAATTTGATTAATTTAAGAAATTAGGGTTCATAACCTCCACCAAATTGGGGCTTTTCATATATGTGTTGTATAATGATGTATATAAGATGTACAAATGATTTGGTGTTGATTGGAAATCATTTAAACTTATTTTGAACAAATTTGGACCAAAATACAAATAGTTGCAACATCGACACCCATTCGGATTTTGTGTTGTGAGTTGTATTTTGATGTATATGATATGTAGAAATCATTTTGGTAGTGATTTGAAATCACTTAAATTTGTATTTGACAAATAAGGACTAAAATAATCAAAATGCAAATTATTGGGGTCTCACGGAAAATATGGGAAAATCTGATTTTTGGGAAAAAAATTCAGTTTTTAAGTATTGAGTAATTAAATAAATAGGTTTATTTTAATTTCCCGAGAAAATTTATTGAAATCGGAAAAATTTATTTTTCCATGTTCCGCTGCGTTTACCCCTAAAATCCCCTACACATATAAGCTGGCTCACACATAGAATGCTCGTACAGGACTCATTACCTATTTTAGAATATGTATGAGCTGAATGTCGTTTGAACGGATTTCCTAACCAGCTCGGCTACTATACCACAAAATCATTAACCAATTAAACATTAACACATGCATACATATCACGTGTCACAAACTTGTTACACGATTTCTCATACACAAGCATATACATGACAAATATTGTTTAGTCATTCAGAATCGTCATACACACACACACACACACATATACATATATATATATATATATATCAAACATATGAATACACTCGTTACTTCAAATTCCGATACCATGATCTTTACAATTCTCACACTCTTTGCTTATCAATCAATAGTACTGTTCATATACGTATCCAATCAATCATGAACTTCCATCACTCGGAAAAGACTTAGCATATACCGACTCAACCTCTATACCGCTAAATCGTATACATTAATCAATAACAAACTTATCCCAATGACGTACATCTACACGTGCTAAAAATAATTCAGAAGTCATAACTTATTTCCTTTACCGATCCTTTATACCCAAATCATACATATCCAATCATCTCTTACATATACAAATACGAGTTCACATGCTTATACACATGCTTATACATACTCATACATTTACATACACGAATACATATTAATACCGATTCATACACTTCTATACATCTATAAATACACATAAATATTAAGCCCATTTCATGTCTCACTTCATATCATATCAATAACAATGATCCATACTTGTGGTAGTCGATTATCCAAATCATACGTAATCTTGAACTTTGTTCTCAAAAATATCCCTTAACTATCATCTTTTAACTTAACATGTCAATCATCTATATATATAATCAAACACGAAATTACCATTTTAAGTTATCATTGCTTGAGTTACTTACCTGTCTCCGTGAGCACTCCAAGTCCTAGTCAAATCTACCAAAATAAATACCGTCAAAATCGCAACTTAATAAAATTCTTGACTTTACTTTGACAAAAATTCCTGATCTTTCCGGGACAACCAAAACATATCTGATTTCAATATTTCAATTCCAATAATCTTAAAACACCATTACAAACTATTCCAAGCCACTAATTCACCTAAATTCTCGGTTTACATGTTTTTGGAAAATCTTTTGAAAAGGTTTCCGCAAATGCTACAGAAGGGTCCCGATCCCTCCAAACCTACCCGGATTTATCCAAACATGTTAACATCAAAACACAACATTCTACGCAAAAACCCACTTTTACCGGAAACTTGCATATTCTATTAGATCGATCAAACTCGTTCCGTTTTCACTTGGATTCTACCAAATACATATTTTCAATATACTTATACTCAAACAGTTCATTTTTTATCATTACGCTAATCTATGAAACTACTGGATACATCCAAATGTTTATAGGAAAACTTGAAATTAGCGGATTTTTACCATGAGGTCTTAACGAGATTTCGAGGGCATATATGGACTCCAAACTATCCCACTAACACGATGGAATCGACGTAATTCTGATCGGAGCTACAATTCATTATGGGTCACTATTCATCTGAATCTTCCATCCTCGTTTCATGTGAAACCGTGCAAGGATCGGAAAATCTTTCACCGTCAACTTGTAGTACTCTCCGAGAGCTTCGATTTGGCGGCTGGCTCGAGCCGTGAAACGAAGCGACAAGTCAAGATCGAGAAATTCTCTACGCACGTATATCTCTCTCCTCTCGCCATTCACAGAAGTGTAGGGGCTTCCGCCGGCCACCGTTGGATGCAGGGTGGCCGGACACCCCTCCTGGTGTCATCGCGATGGTCGGATGTGGCCGGCTGGCTTGTGCAAGTTGGCAGTGGCTGTTGGGGTTTTGGGCAAAATACCCGGGTTATGCAGCGGAATGCGGGAAAATCAAATTTTCCCATTTCTTTAATTTTTCTTGGGTAATTAAAATAAACTTATTTATTTTAATCACTCAATACTCAAAAAGAAAAATATTTAACCCATAAATCATAATTTCAGTAAATTGCCATATCAAGTTCCCAAAATGAGTGCTAAAGAACTAATTTCAAGCAATCTTTTAACATAAATGCTTTCATCTTTATATCAAGTTCCCAACCATCAAAATACAAACACAAAGGAGTAGAGAAATATCTAAGCTACACATATTGAAGCCTAGAGTGATAGAAACATTTTTCATGAAGAAGAAAGTAAAGAAAAACTTATAAAAATGCCAATATTCCAAGCTTTTCTTTGTTTTTCTCTCTAACTCACTTTGTATTTTGATTTTAGGGTTCTTGTATTATGAAACAAGAAATGAAAACAAGCCTTTTATATTTTCCAACAAGTGGCCGAAACTTCTAGGAAAATAATAAGCATTTTTTCAATTTTTTATTTCAGTAAGTAATCGGAAAAATGATTTAATGGAAAAAATTGTGATATTTAACCATTAACATTTAATATATATCACAAAGGGTACCAATTAAATCAAGCCAATTTATCCAATAAAAAGTGGCTATTTAATCCAACTAAAACATGCCATTTGTTTACTTTAATAAAGTAAATAAATATTTATTATTTAATTAATTTAATTATTCAAAATTTGAATAATCAAATAACTAAATACAAATATCTTAAATATATGTATTATATTAACATTAAATAATCAAAATACGTATATTAATAATAAATGTCAAATATCACAATTCGACATTTAACAAATGGCCGAAAGATCTCAAACACATGTATTATCGTTTAACCGTTAAACGACTTATAAATAATCAATATTATTTATAAAAGTTGCCCTAGTGCTCTACGAGTATATTTCATTAGTGAGACTCTTTAGGTTCAGGCATATCTGTCACGAAATCCAATTTCGTGTCCATAATCTACCCACCCGTAAATTATGACGAACACGGATAAACTATTTGAACCATATAGGTCGAGGTCATCGCATACGTATAATCCCTCTGTCACAAGTATCCGGATTATCCTAGAGATATAGATAAAAATGTCAAATCTCTATAGGTATAATCTCATCGACGATTCTATTAGCAATCTATTAATAACACTTAGAACTTACTTCAACAGTGTACCACGGGCCCATGGATTTAACAGATTGCTAATTGCACATTGAATACCTATGTTCAGTACACAGAACTGACGGATCCTATCTTGATACGCACATGATATCCTGAGGATCAATCCACACCCAACAAACATGCGGAGGTCTGATCTAAATAGATCGGTGACGTGACTGCCATCAAAGTGTGGAGGATACCTCATACATCCACGGTGGTACCTCAAGTAGAATGATCACTATGCTCACTCAACGGTAGAAGATTCCTATTGATGTTGGTGTACCATTTATTAGGAAATCTTTGATGAGTTGTTCACTGTTTATCCACTGTAAACACCTACACATCTATACGTGTCTCCCCAGACTCATGGTTCATTGGGATAAACCATCGAGCCAAGTCTCGATATAGGACGTCACTGGTCTCAACAGATTTTACTAACCGACCCGTGTTAGTAAATCTTGACCAGGAACTTTATTTGATAATATATTTCTAGTAGTGACACTTCCCAATGTCAATTACAAATTACTTTGTAACTGCGCACTACATTATATAGTATCGGGTCTTTGTCTAATATATACATATCACTAAATCATATTTAGTTTCAATCTAATCGTAATTAGATCGAATATGTATATAAAAGCAAGAAATACTACTATAAATAAGTAATATTATGGAAAAATGAATTGTTCGTATTAATGAACCGGACATAAATACGATCTGGATTAGCACTCTGAGCACCAACCCTAACAATTTCTCCCACTTGCTCTAGTGCCAATCCACGGAATCATATACATATCAAAATATGTATCACATACTCATGGTCCTTAAGAGATGACCTAGCCTGTTGGACAATTATGACCCATAGCATCACTATTTGTACAGATCATGGTGTTGTTGTACAAATTAACTATGTGACAAAGGAAATTGCTCTTTTATCATTTGTAATTAGATTACCAAGATATATAAATGATAAAAGGTCCTTATGATTAGTTCCGGATTGGGATGATATGAGACAGTATCAACCCACGAAGGTTTAATCATTAAATATCCCTAGTCGTAGTATTATCGAGATTGGACATCGTTAATGCGTAATAGACTAGTATTACACTTGTGCGCGTTGTGGGAGCATAACAGCATAGTTATCATATATTTGGGTATCGGATACTCATGCAAGTGTAATAGGAGGTTGTGTTTACCGATGGTACGGAAACAGCTTCGCTCTGGATAGACCCCTCGGAATTCCATTGGTAGTATGACTATTTGTATATGGAAGTCCGAATTAGTGTAGGTGTATTTGGTCTTAACCTGAGACTTGCACCGCTAATACTTGCGACAATCAATATACTACTTTGGTTTTGGTCGTCCATGGCTTTAACAGGTTCTGTGTACGCCTCTTCTGGGTATATAGAGAATCGTAGTGTATTGGGTGTGATGTCAAGACGGAAGTATCACTCCAGTCATAGTATAGATGATGATCACGTAGGATACGGAACTGGTGCTATTATATACTGCAGTCATCGGGATAATATGACTAGGTCATGATTATCCGATTATAGAGACTAGTTACCAGAGATACGATATGTGCTTCGTACGGGGCAGACACAATTCCAGCCCCAGGCCTAGCACGTGACATCTGATGCTGGATCGCAATACGCAATACTACGTATACTACGCCTGATAAAGATTACATATTCCTTTAAGAATATTTCTGGAAAATTGGGGTAGGCACGGTGCTTTGCAAGAAGCCAACCATGTCTTGTAAATTGGTATAAACGTAGTACTAGGTACGTACGTGTTCGGATAGTCCGACGACCGGATTTACTGCCAACATATCTTGGGATCTCATTGGTCGCTTCCCGAAGATTCACCGATGACGTATGACTCGCACATAATTAATCTAGGATTAATTAGATAAGAGAGAGAAAATTAATCTGGGATTAATTACGGAGATATTTTATCTGGGATAAAATATTATTTAAAGAGAGAGAACGATTAATTTGGAATTAATCGATCAAATAATATATTCGATATAATATACGAAATTGGATTTCGACGCGGAATTAAAATTAGATTTTAATTCGGGCAAACTAGTTAATTTAGAATTAATTCGCTAGCGATGTGAATAGTACTTTTTCTAGGCATAATTATTTAATTGAATTTGATTTAATTACGTCGCAATGGAAAATTCGTTAATTTGGAATTAGCGAACCCGAGCCCGGGAGTGTTTACGGGCCCACTCGCATTTCGTATTCAAGTGCGGCCCACAAGTCACATCAAGCGTCAAATCACTAGTCAATCAAGTGATTGAAGTCACATCACTTTGAGTGAAGTGATGCTTGTCATCATTGATTGATGTGAATAGTGATGTGAGTTGTTATTGGCATTTATTGCCATTTTGGCTCCAAAATATTGTTTGACTTTTTGAAAGGCATATACATAATTTTGGAAAACATTTTTGGTATTAGTTTTTTGGAAAAAAAATACAACACACCAACTCATCTTCTCATTTTCCTCTCCTTCTCCTTTTTCGGCCAATGGCCAAAATATTTCCTCTCTCATTTTCCTCTCAAAGTCGAGAGTCACAAGGAGTAATGGAAGGATTTGTGGTAAATTTTTCCAAGTGCTAGCACACTAAAGAGTCATCCAAAGGTGATAGGGAAACAAACCCTTGAGCATGGAATCCTTTCCCAAGCTTGGAGCTTGACCGAAAATCATAGAGCACACAAGGAGGCCATTGCTGAAACCAACAAAGATGGAAGCTTGGAGCAGAATTTTTGTGTTCGTCGCATCCAAAAGCCGATCAAAGTAAGTAATTCTGCAACTTAACTTTGTCGTATTCACACTTATAAATGCTTAAATTGATCTTGGTTTGACCTTAGAAACCCTACAATGGTATCAGAGCCATGATTTAAGCATGAAATTGGAATTATGGTAAAATTGGGTAAAAATGATTTGAGCATGTTTTGATGAAATTGATTGTTAATGTATGCTTGAATGATGATAACATGGTGTTATGCATGATCAATTTGATGAAATTTGGATTTGATCAATTTTTCCCCAAATCATTGGCTTGCCCGAATGTGGAGGTGCCCTAATGTCATGGTATTTTTTGTTTTTTGAATCATTGGATGAGTTTGAAAGACTAGGGAAATGTTAATTTGAGATTCAATTGGATTGAAATCGGAATTGAATGAAAAACCCTAATGCCGTGACTATATAGCATGTAAAATGATTGATTTTTGATTCAATAATGTTGGACATGTGTTGATGATGATTAGCATAATTAATTGTGTAAATTGGTATTTTGGAAATGTTAATTTGACTAATTAATTATGGATATACACTTTGATTAATTTAATTGTGAAATTTGGAATTTTGGAATTTAAATTAATTGGGCAAAATTGGAATTGGGCTTGTAAAGTTGTATTGGGCTTAATGGGCTTGGTTGGGCCAAGTTTGGTTTAGGCTAATTGGTTGGATCCAATTGGGCCCAAAACCATATCCATAAAGTCCAAATATAATAAAATGGACCTTTAATTTTAATTGGGCCTAATGACCTAAATTGGTTTCTTGGCAAATAAGGGTGATTGCTTAAATGGGCTTTGGTATTTGGGTTTGACCATATTGACTAAAAGTCCATGCCTTAAGAAATTAATTGAAAGCTCATTGGACTTTAATTAAATTGACATTGGATGTTAATCGGGCTTGAGACTCGTAACGATTAGATTAGAATCTAAGTCGTAAAGGCACATTAAAAAGTGTAATTATTTAATTTAGAATTAAATATAGAATTAGTATTAAATACAAATTAAATTGGATTTAATATTGTAATTTAATATAATTCAAGAATTCGTACTTTGAGTACTTATTCGCAAAACGAGTTTGACTCGCGCAAAATCAAATCGTTGTTTGAACATTGGATGGTCATTAATTTCAGATTAATTAATTGGATTAGATTGATTGATAACATGCTTTGTGTGAATACATGGATGCGATGTATGAATAATGCATATCGGATGGATATTAGATGGGTGAGGGCAATTTTAGAAATTGTTGTAATAAATTTAGAATTTATTAATTGGACCTGCGTGTCCAGCCTAATACCTCTTGACTCTTTGTATTTCTCTTCTCACCTATTCCCCTCAATGTAAATGAGGTTTCTTTAGAAGTGTTATGTAATTGGGTAGAAGTAATATTTGTGCTAGCGGGAGAGAGGAAAGGGAGAGATTTGTTCTAGGAACAAAATGTGTTAAGTATCCATCTGCATATCATTATTATTTTATTTATACGCGCCTTATTATGTTTTTAGAATGCATGTTTAAGGGTGTATGATGATGAGACCTTAACAAAGATAATTAATTGGTTACCAATTACGCAAAAAACCCTCAACATATATTAAGCATTTTTCCTTCCATTGAGTGATTCTTACTCAAGATCCAAGATTGGCACTGGTTTGTTGGCCAAATTCAAGACCTTTGTCCATCGCGGATGTGTTTGAATCATAAAGGCTTTGTTCCATATCGGTGTCTTGCCCAAGTTGTGATTTTTTGGCCAAAGTCAAGATCACTTCTTGTCCATCGACATCGATTACGAAGCTTTCCAAAGTCAATGGGTTCCGCTTAACTGGGAACATTAAGTTTGTTGTGCCAAAGCCAATGCTTAATTGATTTAGAGGAAAATGTTAGGGAATATATTGGAAATATTGGCATATATAAGATATATGTTTCGGACTTGGATGTCCACCTACTGGATCTAAGAATTGGATGGGATCCAATTGATCTTAGAGATCTACCTAGTTAATTATCATACAATTTGTTGGCCAAAGTCAAGATTGTGTGTTATTTAACGAGATCCTAGCCCACTAGGAAACAAGGTTTTCCGAGTACTCCAAAGAGGGTTAGAGGCTCGCCGAAAAATAGTGGGAGGCAAGTATTAAATTTGCAATATTCGTTTTGTTACTTGCCAATACGCGCTCATTTCAATTTTTTGTCATCAAATTAATATATTAGTTGGACTAATATATAATAATTGTTTTAATTTAAAACAGTTGGACTGTATTCAAACTAATTTAATTATAGTTGATTATATAATTGGATTATAGTAATCAATATATTTGAATTTAACCAATCAAAATTATAGTTGATTATATAGTTAGACTATAGTAACAATTATATTAAATAGTACCCGAAATTGTTGATTGGATAGTTGGACTATAACAATCAAGATAACTGAAAGATTAGTGTTTAAAACATAATCATGGGAGAAAATGTTTTTTAAACGGCTTTAATTTTCAGATTGGGAATAAAATCTCAGGATAGTCATGGGGACCGAGAAGTTACTTTATTTGATAGAGTGACGTATCGAGCCTAAGCCCGGAGTTGAGCAAATAGTAGAACATAATATTTGGAATATTCATGTGATGATAACTTTAGTGCTTAATCTGTTATGCTTGCCGCAAAGACTCCTTAATTTCTTAATCAGAACTAAGGATTAGATCCTTATAGTATGATATTGAAATTGAAGGATCTTCATAGATCTATCCTTAGATCTTAGAAGTAAAAATTGCAATAGAAAACTCTTGGAGAGTTAATGGCTATACTCAAGGAGACAAAGCCAGAGTTTGTAATAGGGCAAGAAGCGCAAGGCGCATCTTACTTTGACATCCCAGAAGGCCAAGGCTTGGCCAAAGGCTTCTGGGGTGTGGAAAATGGGCAAAGGCAAAATCATTATAATCTTCTGGGAAGACATAAGACATATCCCAAAATGTCTGCCTAAACTGTGGCAAATGGGGTCACTAGATGCGTGACTGCCGTATGGACAAGGCAGACATGAAGGAATTGAAGACGGGCAAGGCTCCGACTTCAAATATGTTTGTCATCAACATGTTCACTACTAGTATTAAAATTGGATTTTAGATACTAAATTTGGTACATAAATATGTACTGATGTGCAAAATCTACTAATAAGCAAGAGACTGACTTCAGTTGAGATTTATCTGCGAGTCAGAAACGGGACGACAGTCGCTGTTTTAACCGTAGAAACCTAAGTTTAGGAACTACCCTTCGGGTATGTACTTAAATTAGGAACTCTTAGAATGTAACTAGTTTGACTAGAACATTATCTCTATATCAGGGTTTAACCCGTTGCGGGTATACCTTTATATTCTAGAACACTAAAGTGTTTTATTTTATAAAGATGATATTGAGATAAACACATTAGATGTAAATAACAGTATTTATATTTTGAATATAAATAAATCTCAAACGTATAACAGGACAAACAAATAGCTCAAACTGATTTAATTAGATGAGACTTATTTGTGGCATTGTTGTCTGGGACACAATCAAACAAGACTCGTATATCCACACTTTTGAAGAGTGGATACTAGGACGGATTTGATTCTATTCAAATAATGTCTACGAATTTAGTTTATTAGGCAAAGTGCCTGAAATACTTTTACTTGGTAAAAGTGCAAATGTCACCGATCTGTTAGCCCTCGTTCATAGGACGTAAGTGGGCCATGTCTAGCTAGGCTAGATGTGATATGAATAATTCGAAACCTTTACGGATATGGCATCGGTTTATGGTTATGTGTTTCTGTCAAACATGGATCGGATTCTTTTGATGAATTCAAAGAGTTTCGACACGAAGTAGACAGACAGACTGGCTAAAGTATTAAAACTGTTCACGGTTAGAACATGATGGAAAATACTTAAGCAATAAGTTTCTTAAATACTTGAAAGAGTATAGTATTCTTTCAATGAGGACTCCTCCCGGAACACGTCAATTTGACGGTGTGTCCGTACAGAGAAACCAAATTTTGTTGGACATAATAAGGTTAATCATGAGTCGCTCTGAGCTACCATTTTCCTTCAAGGGATATGCATTAAACAGTGCAAAACTTATTTTGAATAAGGTTCCATAAAAATTTGTTAGACAGACTTTATATTAGATATGAACAAGAAAGAAACCGGGTTTTCTCATTCCTGAAGATTTGGGAATGCTGGGCATATGTTTGGATGATACCAAACTAAAACCCAAATCGGATAAGTGCCTAATTGTAGGTTATCTTAGGGTAACCAAAGTATAGTACTTGTACAACTCACAAGAGAACAATGTAATTGTTGCTCGCCATGCGGTTTTCCTAAGAGGAATACCTATATGTAGTGGTAAGTGGGAGGAAAGTAAAACTTGATGAAAATCTGAGTAATACTATTCCAGGCACCGATTCCTTAATGGAACACAAACAGTTCATCAAGGATGAAACTGTACCATTATCTTCGAATACACAAGAATTGCGTAAGTCGGAGAGAGTCAGAAAACAATCTAGGAGGTATGGGTTTCTAATCTCACCTCGTAAAGATGTCAATCTTATTGAGGAATACGAACTGACTACGTATGAGGAAGTGATACAAGGTATCGACTCCCTATTATGGCAAAGTGCTATGATATCCGAAATGGATTCCATGTATACCAACCAAGTTTAGACACTGGTTGTTTGTACGGAAGGCATTGTGCCTATTGGTACTATAAGTCTTCAAGGAAGACATACATGGAAGGCAACATACCAACGTACTAAGCTGGGCTTGTAGCGAAAAGGTATCGTTATCAACATTGTGTTGATTACGACGAAACCTTTTACTCATTGCATGGTTAAATCCATTTGGATAATGCTTGCCATGGTTAGCAGCTGAGCTAGGCTACAGCACAGGCTAAAGAATTAATGGTCTCATCAACGATCCAGATATATACTTCAAATATTCATATGATTCGTTCGGATCATACATCGTGGCGATTTGATGATCGAATAAATCGCATCAGATGATAACACTGCAAATCCGCTGATGAAAGCATTTTCTCAGCAGAAGTTTGAGCGAACCGTACATAGTTCGGGTATAGGACACTTGAGAGATTGGCTATAGGCCAAGTGGGAGATTGTTGGACAATTATGACCCATAGCATCACTATTTGTACAGATCATGGTGTTGTTGTACAAATTAACTATGTGACAAAGGAAATTGCTCTTTTATCATTTGTAATTAGATTACCAAGATATATAAATGATAAAAGGTCCTTATGATTAGTTCCGGATTGAGATGATATGAGACAGTATCAATCCACGAAGGTTTAATCATTAAATATCCCTAGTCATAGTATTATCGAGATTGGACATCGATAATGCAGAATAGACTAGTATTACACTTGTGCGCATTGTGGGAGCATAACGGCATAGCTCTCATATATTTGGGTATTGGATACTCATGCAAGTGTAATAGGAGGTTGTGTTTACCGATGGTACGGAAATAGCTTCGCTCTGGATAGACCCCTCGGAATTCCATTGGTAGTATGACTATGTCTCTATGGAAGTCCGAATCAGGGTAGGTGTATTTGGTCTTAACCTGAGACTTGCACCGCTAATACTTGCGACAATCAATATACTTTGGTTTTGGTCGTCCAGGGCTTTAACAGGTTCTGTGTACGCCTCTTCTGGGTATATTGAGAATCGTAGTGTATTGGGTGTGATGTCAAGACGGAAGTATCACTCCAGTCATAGTGGAGATGATGATCACGTAGGATACGAAACTGGTGCTCTTATGTACTGCAGTCATCGGGATAATATGACTAGGTCATAATTATCCGATTATAGAGACTAGTTACCAGAGATCTGATATGTGCTTCATACGAGGCAGACACAATTCCAGCCTCAGGCCTAGCACGTGACATCCGATGCTGGATCGCAATACGCAATACTACGTATACTACGCCTGATAAAGATTACATATTCCTTTAAGAATATTTCTGGAGAATTGGGGTAGGCACGGTGCTTTACTAGAAGCCAACCATGTATTGTAAATCGGTAAAAACGTAGTACTAGGTACGTACGTGTTCGAATAGTCCGACGACCGGATCATGTGTCGCTTCCCGAAGATTCACCGATGACGTATGACTCGCATAGATAAGAGAGAGAAAATTAATCTGGGATTAATTACGGAGATATTTTATTTGGGATAAAATATTATTTAAAGAGAGAGAACGATTAATTTGGAATTAATCGATCAAATAATATATTCGATATATTATACGAAATTGGATTTCGACGCGGAATTAAATTTAGATATTAATTCGGGCAAACGAGTTAATTTAGAATTAATTCGGTAGCGACGTGAATAGTAAATTTGCTAGGCATAATTATTTAATTGAATTTGATTTAATTACGTCGCAACGGAAAATTCGTTAATTTGGAATTAGCGAACCCGAGCCCGGGAGTGTTTGGGGGCCCACTCGCATTTCGTATTCAAGTGCGACCCACAAGTCACATCATGCGTCAAATCACTAGTCAATCAAGTGATGGAAGTCACATCACTTTGAGTGAAGTGATGCTTGTCATCATTAATTGATGTGAATAATGATGTGAGTTGTTGTAGGCATTTATTTCCATTTTGGCTCCAAAATATTGTTTGACTTTTTGAAAGGCATATACATAATTTTTGAAAACATTTTTGGTATTAGTTTTTTGGAAAAACAAAATACAACACACCAACTCATCTTCTCTCTTTCCTCTCCTTCTCCTTTTTCGGCCAATGGCCAAAATATTTCCTCTCTCATTTTCCTCTCAAAGCCGAGAGTCACAATGAGTAATGGAAGGATTTGTGGCAAATTTTTCCAAGTGCTAGCACACTAAAGAGTCATCCAAAGGTGATAGGGAAACAAACCCTTGAGAATGGAATCCTTTCCCAAGCTTGGAGCTTGACCGAAAATCATAGAGCACACAAGGAGGCCATTGTCGAAACCAACAAAGTTGGAAGCTTGGAGCAGAATTTTTATGTTCGTCGCATCCAAAAGCCTATCAAAGTAAGTAATTCCACAACTTAACTTTGTCGTATTCATAATTATAAATGCTTAAATTGATCTTGGTTTGACCTTAGAAACCCTACATAGCCCTCAAGAGGTAGGCAACAACAAGTAAGCCCGCTATAACAAATTGAGTTCGTCTAACAAACCCAAAACGTTTCCCTTAACTAGCATCATTCATATTTTGTTTAACCTAAGTTATACATCAATACGACTCATATGCTATATCAATATTGTGCTATAAATACAGAATTGTCCAAGTATTTAATGATCAGGTCCAAAATACTTTGCAAACAACCGCAAGCACAACACCAATATCAAAACTTCTAATTTATACGGTCACTATGTAATTTCATAAGTCAATACTTATAAGTTACAATTAATTCTACTTACACAGTAGAATCATTCGTGACACGAAAAACTAATTATCTTTTCTAACTCTTTATGACGTAGACCTTCTAACAACATAATTAGTCTCAAAACTAATCGGAACCCCATGGTTGCAGATTATATTCTACATGAAAAAGAAACTCGTTCCTAATATATCAAAGATAATAAAGAACATGTTTCAGACAAATCCTATGGTCTATAGCGTATCAAAATAGTTCGTAACAATTACGATTAAATTGATGTATTTTAGTCGTATATAATATAGTATTCATTACGCCATCATCCTATGATGCATAAGATTGACTAGACATTCTAATCAATTTCTCTTTCGACAAAGGTGTTGGGGTTTTAATGGGGAATATCGGTAACGCAGCGGAATCGCGGAAAATCAAAATTTTCCGATTTCAAAACTTTTTCTCGGATCAATTAAATAAACTTATTTATTTAATTATCCAATTATCAAATTCTGAAAAATTACACAATAAATCAAATTTCTTGGTAATTACCGAATTGCCCCAAAACTTTGTTAATGTATCATTTTAGTCCAAAAGTTGTCAAATACAATTTTGGATGATACTAAATCATTTCTAAAATGTTTTCAACACATCTAATGCATCAAAATCAGATTTCACACAAATCCTCAATAATTGTGCAATTGTCGTGAGCACCCCAAAATTTCCAATTAATTGCAATTTGGTCCCTTTTGTTCAAAACATGCCAAGATTAAAACCAATTAACCTAAAATTTTACATGCATCATATTCATACCATAATACATCACATATATCAAAAGCCCCAAATTTGGAGAAGGTTATGAACCCTAATTTTTCAATTTTATCAAATTGTCCAATTTTACCAAATCTTTAAAATCCAACACTTTAATCCATTCAATACTTCACCAATCTAGCCTCACCACTTTGAAACAATTCTAGAACAATTCTAGGTCACCAAGGAGTGGCTTACCAACTCTAGAATGGCAACTTGATTTTCTAAAAATCAAAAGTAAAGCTTTGAAACCATTTCAAGCTTACTTACATGCATCAATCTTTCATCAAAGTTCACAACCAAAATAAACACAAACTATAAGAAGAGAGACAACACCAAAGCAACACAAAATGATGCTAAGCATGTTACAAACAATTTTCATGTTGAAGACTTGTGAAAAATAACTTACAAAATCATGATTTTCCAAGCCATCTTCCTTTAGCCTTCAAGCTTTTCTCTCAACTTTTTTATGTTTATTTGGTAACTAATGAACTTGTTAACACCTAAAAAATGAAACAAAACAATATATACTCCACAAATTAGCCTTGGCCAAAATTTAAGGTGTATATACTAATATCTAGATATTTTTCATTTCATTTAATTTTGCTTTATCAACTTGCTTTAATCATCATCAAACCATTTAATGATTAAAGCAAGTCAACAATTGCAACTCAAAAATATAACACTTATATTTAATTTAAAGGTATGGCCGAATTTGACATTAATGAAGGAAATTGATATTTTCAATTTTAACAATTTAAAATAAATATCCAAGGAAGTCAAATCCATTTGACAACATTTTCCTTTAATGTAAAGTCAAACATTACACTAATAATCATTTCCTAACTATATCATTTCATAAGATATTTATATTTTAATTATATTAATTATTTAACAATTAATAATTATTTAATTATTTAAATACAAATATCTCAAATATATGTATTATATTTACTTTAAATATCTCAAATACATATATAAATGATATGTGTCAATACATTTATTTGACAATTTATTAATGTGTATTTAGTAATATCATATAATAAATACAAATACACATTAATTAGGAAATGACGGTTCGGCCCGTTTGCATGTATTTTTCGTTTAACAGTTAAACGATTTATAAATAATCACTATTATTCATAAAATTTGCCCTAGTGCTCTACGAGTATATTTCATTAGTGAGACTCTCTAGATTCAGGTATATCCGTCACAAAATCCAATTTCGTGTCCATAATTTACCCACCCGTAAATTATGACCACCACGGATAAACTAGCTGAATCATACAGGTCGAGGTCATTGCATACGTATAATCCCTCTGTCACAGGTATCCGGATAATCCCAGAAATATAGATGTAAACGTCAAATCTCTATAGGTATTATCCCGTCGACGTATCTATTAGCAATCGATAAATAACATTTGGAACTCACTTCCGAAGTATACTATGGCCATAGATTTAACTGATTGCTAATCACATATGGACTACCTATGCTTTGTACACAGAACTGACGGATCCTATCTTGATACACACATGATATCCTGAGGATAGGTCCACACCCAACGAACACGCGGAGGTCTGATCTAAATAGATTGGTGACGTGACTGCCATCTAAGTGTGGAGGATGTCTCATACATCCACAGTGGTATCTCCAGTCGAAGGACCACTATGGTACTCAACCCGAGAAGATTCTTATTGACGTTGGTATCCATTAAAAATCTTCGGTGAGTCGTTCAGTGTTTATCTATTATAAACACCTACATGTCTATACGAGTCTCCCTAGACTCGTGGTTCATTGGGATAAACCATCGGACCAAGTCTCGATATACGACATGTACTGGTCTCAACGGATTTGACTAACCGAGCCGTGTTAGTGAATCTTGACCAGGAACTATATTTGATAATATACATTTAACAGTGACACTTCCCAATGTCAATTACAAACTACCTTTGTAACTGTTTATTGCATTATATATTATCGGGCCTTTGTCTAATATATACATATCACTAAACCACATTTAGTTTCAATCTAATAGTAATAGATCGAATACGTATATAAAAACAAGAGGTGTAACCACTAAGTAAGTAATATTATGGAAAAAAGGGATGTTCATATTCATGAATCTGACATAAATACGGTCTGGATTGGCGCTCTGAGCACCAACCCCAAAAATTTCTCCCACTTGCTCTTGTGCCAATCCACGGTATCATATACACATCTCAATGTGCATTGTATACACATAGCCCTCAAAAGCTCACCTAGCACCTAAGAGGTAGGCAACAAGAATTAGGTCCGCTAAAACATAAGGAGTTTGTCAAACAAACTCCATCGTTCACATAGCCATCATCATTCATATTTTGTAGAATCTAAATTATATATTAATATGACTCTGATGTTACATCAGTATTGTGCTACAGCTACTGAGTTGTCCAAGTATTTAGGGATCAAATCCAAAATACTATGCGGACAGCCGCAAGCACAACACCAATATAAAACTTCTAATTTATAAGGTCACTATGCAACTTCATAAGTCAATACTTCATAAGTTGCATCTAATTCCACTGAATAGTAGAATCCTTCGTGACACTCCCACTGCATCTTTTGTGACTCTTTATGACGTAGACTGTCTAACGTCATAATTAGTCTCAAAACTAATATGACCCTATTGGTTGCAGACTGCATTCTCCATGAATTATAAACTCGTTCTTAATATCTCAAAGATCACAAAGAACATGTTTTAAGATCAATCCTATAGTATATAGTATCAAAATAACTCGTAACAATTACGATTAAATCGATATCTTTAGTCGCATATAATAAAGTATTCATTATGCCATCATCAAATGATACATAAGATTGATTAGACATTCTAATCAATATCTCTTTCGAAAAAGGAATAATCTTTTACGAAAGATGAATACTATATATAAGACACACAATAACTGTCCAACAGTTATACTAACTGTCATACAGATAGCCTTGTTATGTCCTTTATTAGATCATATCTAATGCATGACTAATAGGAGTATCTCACAAGTCTCTTAGTTTTATATCATATATAAGACTTTATATCAAATATAACAGAGACTACTCCCACTGCTTTCACGGAGTAAAGAAGACTTAGGTAAACCTTTTACCTTACAAACATCTCATTATTACTATAATAATGATAATGTTGTTAGGATATATAACACTAGAAAGTAATTTGTACGCTCCCACTAACCCTTCAATCATATATATATTCTCTATACTTTGACAAGATCAGACAATCTGACTGATATCAAAAATAGAGAACACGAATTCTTGGAAGACTTATCCGAGTCTACAATAGGCTCTATAAGCTAGCACACTAAACTGTGATCTCAGCAGAACACAAACTCTAGAGCCATTCCAGAATGAACTCTTCAAACAAAGAAATCACAACTGATCTCTTATCTGAATAAGTCATTCAAAAAATGCCATTTTGCATTCTTTAGCTAAAATGTACAGTTTAATATCAACATTAACCAATATATATTTAATTGTTCAATTAGCGTGACTAGAGACAAGTTTTCTCAGAATCTACAATAGATTGTTGAGTATAACTTTTCTCACTATCATACTATAAAGGTAAAACCTTTAATAAGCTCACACTGCTTTTGCTGCGCAAACAATTAGCACAAATCATGAACTAATTCATAATTAAAGCTTGATCAAGTTCAAAACTTGATCGTAGTGAGCAATGAACAATCTTAGATCTATGGTTCAATGGTGAACTTCCAGAATCGATATCAAATATCGCTTCCATTATAAGTTATAGGATAATTTTCTTCAATAAGAAAACAACAGAACCATTAAGTTTCAAATACTCGTGAATGATTCTGTTATCCTATTGGACTTGTACGGAAGATGTATAAGGGTTGTTTTATCTTATTAATTACGTAGTTCCAATTATAGTTTATCATTCTCACAATTGACTTCAATAAGTCAAGTCTTTTTCTACAATGATTAACATCAGATGTTACACACCAAGTAATAAAACAATTTTATTACTTAGGATCGTAGAAAAGATATTCTATCAAATAGAATACAATATTCTATAAAATAGAATAAATGATAAACTTTTACTTATACCTCCGAGATGTAAGTAATTTCCATTATATAACTATTATATAAAAGAAAGATTCAAATCTCAAACTTTTCAAGATTCGGATTTTCAATCTATACATATCATATATGTAACTGTAGAAATTAATGGAACGTAAATTAAAAAGATGAACTAGTATTACTGGAGCATATCCCCAAGAGTATTGAAACTAATTCGGTAACATTCAATATCAAACGAATCAAATCATATAAGATTCGACTGCTCCCACTAATCAATTCCATCAAGATGGAATCGTGGAAGAATAATATTGAATATGAATCATATTCACTGAATAACCTTAGAACTAATTGCTTTAAATTCATATGTTTGATCGTATCAAAGATCTTTGAACAGTTCAAAGACTTGTAATGAATTTTAAGGATAGAGTTCTAAAAAAACTTCAGATTGAATATATTTGAACAAGTCAAAAATGTTCAACCTACGTTTCATCAGAACATATTGAAAGTACTTGATCATTTCAAGACCTTCAATATGTGTTCTTTCATAAACACGTAACTAAGTTATGACAATTCATAAACTAAGTTACGAAGTAAATAAAACTACCTTAAACAATTACAATTCATTAAACTACATACATCTAATGTATCAGTTTAATAAATCTGGTGGTCCAATGACAAATCATTGGTTAAAAGAGATTTCAATCACCTTCTCGAATACAATATTCATTAAATGGATAAAGATATGTGGTGTGATCTCGTATCAAACCATCTTTTACCATATGGAATAAGCATCCAATGCTTAAGTGATAAAATCTCATAAACCACCGTTCTAAATTATTTACTTTACCGAATAATTTTTCTTAATGTTTATCTCTATGTCAATGACACTACTAGTTGTATTTAAAATATATAACAATTGTTTATTAAGAACAAGTAACTATCCAATAGTCGCAAGTTCTCATATCAAATATCAAAACAATCGTTAACTAATATTTTAAATAACTAGACGGGAAATCTAGTATCCAATACCTATAGTTGTTGTATTGTGAAAATCGATATTTTCTATACATAATTATACGTATCTCATTTCTTTAGCTTTACTATTTGTCTTCAACCATTCACAACAATTGCAAATAATTGATTAGCAAATTGTGTCAGACACATTGCCTCTATAGGTCATTAAAGCTAAGAAACGTCATTACTAGATAAACAAATACCTAATGGGGCTTTCTTAATACCAGTCAAGAATCTCGAGACATGAACTAATTCAAGTCAATTCTTACAGCATAAGAAACTATTCTCTCTAAAGTATTATATCCTAAAAGGGATATCTATCTAGATTATCTATCATGACTTAGAAATTAAGTCATTAACCATCTTGATTTTTGAAGAAAATCGGAACAACAGTTCCCGATGGTTTAGACCAATCAAATAATATCCTAGTCTAGTAGTATCTAGAACCTATTCTAGAATAACTGCAACCAAGAGTCAAGTCAGATAACATATCAAAATATGTGTGCAGTGAATTAAAAGTTTAATTCTATCTAATATAGATTAATAAAAACAAATAATTGGCTATTTCCATAATAATACACACTGCCTAAGTTAAGGAATTTTTAAACTTAGCAGTGCCTCCCACTATTTTACGAAATACCGTAATCCCCAACGGAAAAATGAGAATTCAATAATTAAATCGAATTCCATAATGGTAAGAGGACCCCATGAATATATTTCGACTCACAGCAGAGGCACGGTCTCGCCTACGTATATTCACAGGTAGACAACTTGTTGTCAATCACTCAATAGTGACTCCTGGATTTCCGATCCTAGTCGTTTCTCGTTGTCGCTGTTAAGGCTAGCCCACAAAGAGACGTACCAAGGTTAAACTTGTCAATGATAAACTCAAGTTACTTGCGTAACCCTGATAGCTATGGCACGTTTAGGATTCCGCTTTCGCTTGAATTTATCTAGTATCTTATATACATCCGGCATAAATAAATCTCTATCGGCTACACCCTCACAGTAGAGGCACGGTCTCGGATGTAGTCACAAAAAAATATTTATAAACCGTATTGACAAGGCGAACCAAGAAACAAGTATTCCAAATACTAGTTACTTTAAAACCTTATTAAGCGGGGATATTCCATAAAAGATTCTTTCAATTTATTTAATCAAATTAAATAAATATATGCATGCAACAAGTAAAGAAAAGAACAAACATTAGATTTTAAAGGGCTAATCATATCGGGGTGTCCAGAATCAGACTCGCTCTGATACCATTTTGTTGGGGTTTTAAGGGGGAATATCGGTAACACAGCGGAATCTTGGAAAATCCAAATTTTCCGATTTCAAAATTTTTTCTCGGATCAATTAAATAAACTTATTTATTTAATTATCCAATTATCAAATTCTGAAAAATTACACAAGAAATCAAATTTCTTGGTAATTACCGAATTGCCCCAAAACTTTGTTAATTTATCATTTTAGTCCAAAAGTTGTCAAATAAAATTTTGGATGATTCTAAATCATTTCTAAAATGGTTTTCAACACATCTAATGCATCAAAATCAGATTTCACATAAATCCTCAATTTTTGAGCAATTGCCGTGAGCACCCCAAAATTTCTAATTAATTACAATTTGGTCCCTTTTGTTCAAAACATGCCCAGATCAAATCCAATTAACCTAAAATTTTACATGCATCATATTCATACCATAATACATCACATAAATGAAAATCCCCAAATTTGGAGAAGGTTATGAACCCTAATTTTTCAATTTCATCAAATTGTCCAATTTTACCAAATCTTTAAAATCCAACACTTTAATCCATTCAATACTTCACCAATCTAGCCTAACCAATTGAAACAACTCTATAAAAATTCTAGGTCACCAAAGAGTGGATTAAAAACTCTAGAATGGCAACTTCATTTTCTAAAAATCAAAAGTAAAGCTTTGAAACCATTTCAAGCTTACTTACATGCATCAATCTTTCATCAAAGTTCACAACCAAAATAAACACAAACTATAAGAAGAAAGACAACACCAAAGCAACACAAAATGATTCTAAGCATGTTAGAAACAATTTTCATGTTGAAGACTTTGAAAAATAACTTACAAAATCATGATTTTCCAAGCCATCTTCCTTTAGCCTTCAAGCTTTTCTCTCAACTTCTTTTATGTTTATTTGGTATCTAATGAACTTCTTAAACCCTAAAAATGAAACAAAACAATATATACTCCACAAATTTAGCCTTGGCCGAAATTTAAGGTGTATATACTAATATCTAGATATTTTTCATTTCATTTAATTTTTCTTTATCAACTTGCTTTAATCATCATCAAACCATTTAATGATTTAAAGTAAGTCAATAATTGCAACTCAAAAATATAACACTTATATTTAATTTAAGGGTATGGCCGAATTTGACATTAATGAAAGGAAATTGATATTTTCAAATTTAACAATTAAAATAAATATCCAAGGAAGTCAAATCCAATTTGACAATATTTTCCTTTAATGTAAAGTCAAACATTTACACTAATAATCATTTCCTAACTATATCATTTCATAAGATATTATATTTTAATTATATTCATTATTTAACAATTAAATAATTAATTAATTAATTAAATAATTAATACAAATATCTCAAATATATGTATTATATTTACTTTAAATATCTCAAATACATATATAAATGATATATGTCAAATACATTTATTTAACAATTTATTAATGTGTATTTAATAATATCTTATATTAAATACAAATACACATTAATTAGGAAATGACGGTTCGGCCCGTTTGCATGTATTTTTCGTTTAACAGTTAAACGATTTATAAATAATCACCATTATTCATAAAAGTTGCCCTAGTGCTCTACGAGTATATTTCATTAGTGAAACTCTCTAGATTCAGGTATATCCGTCACAAAATCCAATTTCGTGTCCATAATTTACCCACCCGTAAATTATGACGACCACAGATAAACTAGCAGAATCATACAGGTCGAGGTCATTGCATATGTATAATCCCTCCGTCACAGGTATCCAGATAATCCTAGAGAGATAGATGTAAACGTCAAATCTCTATAGGTATTATCCCGACGACGTATCTATTAGCAATCTATAATTAACATTCGGAACTCACTTCCGAAGTATACTATGGCCATAGATTTAACTGATTGTTAATCACATATGGACTACCTATGCTCTGTACACAGAACTGACAGATCCTATCTGTTGGACAATTATGACCCATAGCTTCACTATTTGTACAAATCATGGTGTTGTTGTAAAAATTAACTATGTGACAAAGGAGATTCCCCTCTTATCATTTGTGATTAGATCACCAAGATATATAAATGGTAGGAGGTCTCTATGATTTGTTCCTGGATTAAGAATGATATGAGACAATATCAGTCCACGAATGATAAATCATTAAATATCTCTAGTCAGAGTATTATCGAGATTGGACATCGATAAATACGTAAAAGACTAGTATTACACTTGTGCGCGTTGTGAGGGAACAAACGGCATAATTCTCATATATTTGGGTATAGGATACTCATGCAAGTGTAATAGGAGGTTGTGTTTTACCGATGGTACGAGAAACAGCTTCGCTCTGGATAGACCCATTCGGGGTTCCATTGGTAGTATAACTATGTGTCTATGGAAGTCCGAAATCAGGGTAGGTGTATTTGGTCTTAACTTGAGACTTGCATCGCTAATACTTGCGACAATCAATATGCTTTGGTTTTGGTCGTTCAGGGCTTTAACCGGTTCTGTGTACGCCTCTTTTAGGTATATCGAGAATCGTAGTGTATTGGGTGTGATGTCAAGATGGAAGTATCACTTCAATTATAGTGGAGATGATGATCACGTAGGATACGAAACTTGTTCTCTTGAATGGTGCAGCTATCGGGATATTATGACCAGGTCATGTATATCCGATTATAGAGACTAGTTACCAAACATCCGATATGTGCTTCGTACGAGGCAGACACAATTCCAGCCCCAGGCCTAGCACGTGAACATCCGATACTGGATCGACATACACAATACTACGTATACTACGCCTGATATAGATCACTTATTCTTGTAAGCATGTTTCTGGAGAATTGGGTAGGCATGGTGCTTTGCTAGAAGCCAACCTTGTCTTGTAAATCGGTAAAACGTAGTACTGGTACTTACGTGTTCGGATAGTCCAACGACCGTATTTACTGCCAACATATCTGGGGATCTCATGGGTCGCTTCCCGAAGATTCACCGATGATGTATGACTCGCACTTTATTAATCTGGGATTAATTAGATGAGAGAGAAAATTAATCTGGGCTTAATTGCGGAGATATTTATCTGGGATAAAATATGATTAAAAGAGAGAAAACGATTAATTTGGAATTAATCGATTAAAATAATATATTCGATATATTATACGAAATTAGATTTTGACGCGGAATTAAAATTAGATTTTAATTCGGGCAAACTAGTTAATTTAGAATTAATTCGTTAGCGACATGAATAGTGATTTCGCTAGGCATAATCATTTAATTACGTCACAACGGAAAATTCGTTAATTTGGAATTAGCGAACCCGAGCCCGGGATTGTTTGCGAGCGCATTCGTATTTCGAATTCGAGTGCCGCAGGCAAGTCAAATCAAGCATCAAATCGCTAGTCGCATCAAGCGTCGAATCATTAGTCACTTTGAGTGATGTGACAACTTGTCACTTGATTTGATTGATTTATGTGATTGATGTGGGTTGTTGGATGCAATTAATTGCCAAATTTTGGCTCCAAAACCTTGTTGACTTTTTGAAAGTGGTATATGGTATTTGATTAATTGTTTTTGGAAAACAATTAATCATATTACACATTTCTTTCTCTCCTCTCTCTCCCTCCTTTTCTCTCTCGGTCTTGGACCAATTCTTGTTCTTCTTTTTCTGGTTGATCACCGTGAAAATAAGGAATAAAAGAGGTGATTTTGTTGCAAAATCAAAGTGCTAGCACACTCTAGGAGACATACCAAGGTGATAGGGCAGTAATTTCGTGTGCTTGGAATCCATTTTGGAGGCTTGGAGCTTGAAGACATCAATGGAGGACCTTGGCCGATAATGGAGGAGCAAAACAGTGAGTTGCCGTGAGCCTTGGAGCTTTTCAAAGGGCATAAAAGTTTTTTTCTTCGTAGCATCCAATCCGTTCATTGTGAGTATGATTCTGTCATTCTCCTTTGCGTATTCACATGTGTTTTATGCTTATAAATGATCCTTGGGACTTAATAGAAACCCAACAATGGTATCTTGAGCCATTTGAGCATGAAACATGATTAGGGTTCTTAACTTTAAAATTTGGGGCTTTTTGATTTAAGCATGTTTTTGGCAAATTGTTTGTTTGAATATGCTTGTATATGGATAACTTAGAGTTATATGTGATCAATTTGTTGAAAAATTAATTGGATTAATTTTCCCCAATTTGCTATGCTTGGCCGAAAGTTGAAGGCTCCCTAAATGTCTTGGATTTTGATTTTTTGATCATTGGATGTGTTGGAAATCAATCGGGAATTGTTGATTGCGGATTTAATTTTATTGAAACCGAATCGATTTTAAAATCCCTATATTTCTGAGACATAATATGCATGTAATGGGTTTGATTTTTTGTTAAATTGTGTTCGACATGATTTAATGTAAAAGAGCATAATTAATTGTACAAATTTGTGTTTTGGAAATATTGATTTGGGGGTAATTAATTGTGTAATGCACTTTGTTTAATTAAATTGTGAAATTGGATTTTTTATAATTTAATTAAATGGGCTTAATTTTGGAAACTGGGCTTTTAATGTTGTTATTGGGCTTATTGGGCTTGGTTGTACCAAGTTAGGTTTAGGCTAAATTGGTTGGATCCAATTGGGCCCAAAACCGCTTCCATAAAGCCCAAATGCGACTAATGGACCTTTAAAGTTTAATTGGGCCTAAATTGATTTCTAGGCTTATGGGGTTACTCCTTGATTGGACTTTGGTTATTGGGTTTGACCCGAGTTGACCAAAAGTCCACGCCTTAAGAAATTAATTAAAAGCCCATTGGACTTTAATTAAATTACGTTGGACGTTAATCAGGCTTTGAGACCTGTAACGATTAAATTTGAAATTTAAGTCGTAAAAGTTCATTAATAAAGTGTAGTATTTAATTTGGAATTAAATAGCGAATTATATTAAATACAAATTGAATTGGATTTAATTATGTAGTTTAATTTAATTCGAGAATCCGTACTTTGAGTACTCATTCGTAAAACGAGTTTGACTCGCGCAAAATCAAATCGTTGTTTGAACATTGGATGGTCATTAATTATCAGATTAATTAATTCGATTATATTGATTGATAACATGCTTGTGTGAATACATGATTGTGATGCATGAATAATGTATATCGGATGGATATTAGATGGGTGGGGTAATTTTAGAAATTGTTGTAATAAATTTGATTTATTAATTGGACCTGCGTGTCCAGCCTATTACCTCCATACTCTTTGTATTTCTCTTCTCACCTATTCCCCTCAATGTAAATGAGGTTTCTTAGAAGTGTAGTGTAACGGGTAGAAGTAATACTTGTGCTAGCGGGAGAGAAGAAATGGAGAGATTTGATCTAGGATCAATGTGTAAAGTATCCATCCGCATATCATTATTATTTTATTTATATGTGCTTTATTATGTATTTAGAATGCATGTTTAAGGGTGTATGATGATGAGACCTTAACAAAGATAATAAATTGGTTGCCAATTGCTCTCGAAAAACCCTCGCAAAATATTATGCGTTATTCCTTCCATTGAGTGATTCTTACTCAAGATCCAAGACTATCATTGGTTGTTGGCCAAAGTCAAGGCCTTTGTCCATCGAGGATGTGTTTGAATCACGAGAGCTTTGTTCCATATCGGTGTCTTGTCCAAGTTGTGGTTTGTTGGCCAAAGTCAAGACCACTTATTGTCCATCGACATTGATTACGAAGCTTTCCATGGTCAATGGGTCGCGCTTAACTGGGATCACTAAGTTTGTTGTGCCAAAGCCAAGGCTTAGTTGATTCAGAGGAAAAAGGTTAGGCAATATATTGGATATATTGGCATATATATTGTATATATATTTCGGACTTGGATGTCCCCCTACTGGATCTAGGAATTGGATCGTATCCAATCGATCTTAGAGATCTACCTATTAATTATCATACAATTGTTGGCCAAAGTCAAGATTGTGTGATATTTAACGGGATCCTAGCCCACTAGGAAATACGGTTTCCCGAGTACTCGACAGAGGGTTAGAGGCTCGCCGAAAAATAGTGGGAGGCAAGAATTGAATTTGCAATATTCGTTTAATTACTTGCCATACGCGCTCAATTCAAATATCATTCGTCAAATAAATTAAATGTTAGTTGGACTAATATTTAAATGTTGTTTTAATTAACAGTTGGACTGTATTCACACTATTCATTTATATTTGATTATATTTATGGATTATAATAATCAATATATTTGATTTAATTAATTATAATTGATTAAATAGTTGGACTATAGTAATCGTTATAATAATAGTACCGGAAATCATCGATTAAATAGTTGGACTATTAAAATCAAGATTAAATGAAAGATTGGCATTTAAAACATAATCCTAGGGAAAATGTATTGAAATGGTTTAATTTTCAAAATTGGGAATAAAATTTCAGGATGGTCCTAGAAACTAATAAGTTACTTTATTTGATAAAATAACATATTAGGCCTAAGCCTGGAGTTAAGCAATAGTAGAGCATGATCATTGGAAGATTCATGTAATGATAACTTAAGTGCTTAATCCATTAAGCTTGTCGCATTAGACTCCTTAATTTCCTAATCAGAACTAAGGATTAGATCCTTAAAGTATGATAAATGAAATTGAAGGATTTTTGAAGATCTATCCTTAGATTTTAGAAGTACAAATTGCAATAATAACTCTTGGAGAGTTAATGACTATTCTCAAGGAGACAAAGTCAAAGTTTGCAATAAGGCAAGTAGCGCAAGGCGCACCTTACTTCGATATTCTAGTCAGCCAAGGCTAGGCCAAAGGCTTCTGGGATGTTGAAATAGGCAAAGGCAAAATCATTATATCTTCTGGGAAGATAAATGACATATCCCAAAATGTCTGCCTAAATTGTGGCAAACGGGATCGCAGAAGCGTGACTGCCGTTTGGACAAGGCAGACATAAAGGAATTGAAGAACGGGCAAGGCTCTGACTTCAAATAAGTTTGTCATCATTATGTTCACTACTAGTATTAAAATTGGATTTTAATTACTTAGTGTGGTACATAAAATATATGTATTGTACTGTTCTGTTATGAACAGATACTGACTTCAATAAGATAAATCTGTGAATTAGAAACGGGACGAAAATCCATATTTTAACCGTAGATACCTAAGTTTAGGAACTACCCTTAGGGTATGTACCTAAATTTGGAAACTGTTTTAATGTAACTAGTTTGACTAGAAACATTATCTTTGTATCAGTGTATAATATGTTGCGGATTTACCTTTATATTCTAGAACACTAAAGTGTTTTATTATATAAAGATGATATTGAGATAAACACATTAGATGTGAATAACAGCATTTATATTTTGAATATAAATAAATCTCAAACATATACCTGACAAACAAATAGCTCAAACTGATTGGATCAGAAGAAACTCAGTTGTGGCATTGTTGTGTGGGACACAATCAAACAAGACTCGTATATCCACACTTTCGAAGAGTGGGTACTAGGACTGATTTGATTCCATTCAAATAAAGTCTACGAATCTAGTTTATTGGGCAAGTGCCTAAACACCTTTACTTGGTAAAAGTGCAAATGCCACCTATCTGTTAGCCCTAGTTCATAGTGAAGCAAGTGGGCCCATGTCTAGCTAGGTTAGAGATGCATATGGATATTTCGTGACCTATACGGATGTGGCATCGCGTTATGGTTATGTGGTCTTTTTTGAAACACAAATCAGAAACTTTTAAGTTTCGACACGAAATAGACAAACAGGTCGGCTATAGTATTATACCTTCACGGTAAGACATAATGGAAAATACTTAAGTAATAAGTTTCTAATATACTTGAAAGAGTATAGTATTCTTTCAAATGAGGACTCCTCCTGAACACGTCATTCTGACGGTGTGTTTGAACCGAGAAACCGAATTTTGTTGGACATGATAAGGTTAATCATGAGTCGCTCTGAGCTACCATTTCCTTCAACGGATA